>CAEGAE010022124.1:0-80902 GCA_903067095.1 Girardinus metallicus | reverse complement strand
CTCTCTCTATATATATATATATATATATATATATATATATATATATATATAAGTGTTTATAAAACAAACACCCAAGTATATTTATGCATAGGAGCCAATATGTGGCCCCAGACATAGACATTTTCAGCTGTGAAAAATATTGTGAAAGAAAAAAATCCAAGCAAACCACCTGGCCTCAAAACAATCTGCCCTAAAATAGAAAATAGGCAGTAAATAACAAATAAAAATGAATATAGACAACAGTTTGTAAACAGCATGTAAGAAAACTGATGGAAATTCACACACAGAAAAAACAAAATATGGAAATGCTAATTCTCAAAAATTGGTATGAAAACTTATATGAGCCAAATTATATGAAGGTTTGTGTTCCGTTCTTTACTTTCTAGTAGCACAATCATGTTGCCAAATGCTAATTTGACATGTTTTGTTATATCTTCAGTTGCATGCTTTTTGATAAAACTATTGTGTCTTCGATAAAAATAAATTGTAGTAACGAACCGAAATACGTATAAGATTAAGAACAAAAGGGTTTGTAGAGCAACTCAAGGACAAGAAATCCATATTAGTTATCTAGCTCCATCTTCTGGACGTTTTTATAATAACAACATACAAGAAAGTATTATTGAAAGAGCTGCACTATTTGTCATCAATTTAGAAGTACATCAGTATAAATACAAGTCATTTACACATTCTGAGGAGCACACCCCTACATTTTCTCAACAACTGATTTGTTTCCCCCCATTCTTTTTTGAATTAACTGTGGATTTAGGGTTAATAAGATTAGCAAGAGTCAGTATAAAAGCACAGTTTTCTAAATCAAATTTTATTTTTTTATTTTTTAATCATATGATAAATAACTATTATCTATTTAATTTTGATAATTGTATGGAAATTGTATTTTATTTTATGTTAGTATATTTTACGTTTATTTAATGTTCAGCATATTGTGTGGTTTTTGTAAGTCATGCAGCTGTTACCCAATAATATCCCAATTCTGCGATCAATAAAGTACATCGGCAGTATCATATATTTTAGAGGCATTTACAATTACAGCACAATTAGGTAACTATGTTAACTTCAGTTGTTATAAAAATGATACATATGTCAGATGTGACTTAAAAGAAATTTAATTTTGTAATTTAATGTCTTGAAACTGGGCCAATGTCTCTTTAAGAAACTCCTACTCATTCTAAAACTCCGCCTGCAGGAAGTCATCACAACATGGGTCCTTTTTTAACCCTTTAAAGTTTTGATCAGTATTTCACTGTGAACTAGCTCCTATAACAGCCGGAGCAGATGTGCAGATCCACCAGGTGTTTGCGAATTGCCATTAAATATATTAAAATATCTAGTTGTAACTTGAGAAAATGTGAAAATATTAAATGGCTATAAAGACACAACTCATATCTGAGGTTAAATGGGCAAAATATAATCCATGAACTTGTTAATTTCATTAAAGTGAAAAAAATCCTCATCAATAAAGTTGAATTCAATATGATTTCAGTGACACAACTCAAGATAATAATAAAAAAAAAACACATTTCTAAACTAAAACCTGTAATAACAACAAAACACTCACCAATTTTCTAAAGTGTGTGTTCTGATGGGGTGGAGAGAGACAATGAACAGCGAGGAAAAATCAATAGTTGAACTACTATGGCCTGAAGTAGTTAGTAGTAATAGTCCAGGATGCACACACTCAAGAACAGGGAGACAGGTGATGAACTGTGTTGTGGCAGGTTGCTGCAAAGACCAGAAGAAACTTTTGCAGTAGAAGCAGGCAAAGAAATTAAAAAAAAAGTGTCATGCTCCTAAATTCATCCCCCGGTGTTATCACTCTGCTGTGATGAAAAATAAAAACACCTCTGCTTGTGTGCGTGTGTGTGTGTGTGTCTCTCGGTGTTTTCAGGAGAGTAATTGTGGAAGTGGAGGTGCTTGGCGGAAGCTGAGGGGCTAACAATCATGGCCAAGAGATGGATGTGGAGAACATGGAGAGGTGCAAACACTCAGCTAGGCGTTTAGTGGCTACGTGATCAATCAGGAGCGGGTCGATGCGATCCAAAGCAGTTTAGCAAACAAGAGGATTTCATTTTTCAGCTGTTTGTTGTTGAGCAAGACCTCAAGGATTTGAAGTCCGATAAGTGTATCGGTGCTGCTGACATGACAAGAGTATTGATATGTCTTGAAAGAGTCTGAGTGTCAGAGGTGAAAGATGCCATTCAGTGTGTGTGTGTGCTATGTATTTAATACCTAGTGGGGACACATATTACTTTGTGGGGACCCATTGTACCTTGTGGGGACTGAAGCCTGGTCCCCACAAGGGGGAAATGCTGTTTTTAGGTAAGAGATTAGGTTTAGGACTAAGGTGTGGCTTGATGTTTGGTTAGGGTAAGGATTAGGTGTGTAATGGATAGGGTTAGGGCTAGGGTAAGAGGTAGGCTATAGAAATGAAGGAAGTCAATGGAGTGTGTATGTGTTATTGAGTTGAGTTGTTGGTGGAAAGTCAAACTGAGAAATCTCACTCTGGTTGAAATACTTCTTCCCTCAATTGGGGTTTAATTTTAAGCAATTTTCTTCTTTACAGTACACATTAAAATGTTTTTGTGATGCTTCTTAGATGTTAAAACATGGAACTGAAATCTCATTCCGATTATTTTGATTCTCAAAAAGTTTAATTGTTAATTGTCACCCTTGCTGTTAATGTCTAGTTTAGTTCTAACCAAGTTTGGTGTGCCTCTTGGTGAAAAACAGTTCCTTGTTCAATGCTTTATCCAGAGGGTCTGAATACTCAGCTGATGAGAAACGATGTTGTCTGATTTTACCAAATCGCTAACATTTGGTGTGATGTACATAATATGCCAGCTCAATTGTGGAGGAAACTACGCTGTGAAGCCTTCTGGAAAAACAAACATCCCCAACTGTGAAGAGAGTAGTACCAAGTCAAAGAAGACGGCTGTTAAAACGAACAAACATTCCTGTTCGTCCGACTTTAATTGCTCAATATTTGGAACATGAACTGAGAGGCTTCATTCACTTGCGCCACTGCCATTGCCATTGCCAAACTACGTATCTTATCCATGTTTCCTTTGGTTAAACAAATTGTTTTGTTATTCAAAACTATTTATCTTACCAATAGATAGATAGATAAACTGTTTATCGGGGGTAAATAAGACCCCTGTAAACAAACGTTGTCTTGTCTCATAGACCTAATATTAGGTCTATGAGACCTAATATCTGGACGGTAAAATAAAACAAGAAAAAGTATACATATATATATATATATATACATATATATATATATATATATGTATATATATATATATATATATATATTCCTCATTCCTCAAATGATGTTTTGCATCAATAAATATTTTCATACAAAATCTGCTTCTGGATTGTTTTGCAAAAACAGTTTTCCAGTCTTGTGGTGGGCAGTGAAACCCATCCCATTAAAACACACAGTAAGTACTGTTTTGCAATATTCTTATAGCCATCTGAGAGCTATAAGAATACAAGTCTACAGCATTACTGATACGGTAAGCAAACTCTTGCAAAATGAGGACAATTCTTATATGTCAGAACAAAGTAGTCATAAAATGTCAGTCTATTTTTGCTTGTAAGATCTAAGATTAATATATTCATGCATTCATTAGAAATTACCTGATGCAAACACCTGCAGAGAAAAAGAAACGCAGTAACTCCTGCGCATTTGCATAGACTTCTTAAAGACAGCAAAATCAAGAAGCAGTGCAAGTGGGTGGACGGTAGAAAAACCACCACATCTTGATTGCGCTTCTGTTAGGAGGTTTCCAAAGCAGATTACTTAGCAGGGAGACAAATGTCTTTCAAGAGAAATGGTGTGGTCGAAGAGTGGGCTTACTCTGTCCTCGTCTTATCAGTGGACAAAATTGATTATTTGTATTTTTGTGGGCGAAAACATACTCTGGGGAAAGCTGCTTTCATCAAGTAAACTCCGGCAAAATGTACCTTGTGCATTAGTCGACGATCTGTATGTTTGCTTATCCACCCAACTCCTGAGCTTTGGTCATATAACACAAATGCTTCAAGCTTGAGAGGTTTCAACAATCAATTCAGTCCATTATGGGGGGGAAATTAATGAAATGGGTTTCACTTCAACTGCGGCTCTATTGTGAAGAGATTTTGTGGGCATGTTGGGCTTTTCTTCCTTTAACAACAATAGACAATAAACTGCTTTTTTGCCCTCAGAGAGATAAAAAAGATTGTGAATGGCCTGCTTCATTTTTTAATGAAAGCTTGGAGTAAAAGTCAAAGAAATATGTTTAATGGACCAGCAAAGGAAAGAGCACTTATTTTTCCTTCTCCTGTGTTCTGACATTGTTAGACAGTGAATTGTAGTTTTCACTTTAAAAGGTAATAACACAAGGAACTTGGTGTTCAAGGACAAATTTGATTGCCATTTATTTATGTAATTTAAATGTTGGAAACATACGACAAAGTTTTAGTAAAATCGTAGCAGTCTAAAACTAATTTGATGCACTGTATGTTATGGGGATGCATTATGATTTTTCAGTCTGCCAGTTCGTTTGCATTCTTCACTGTAAGCATGACAACAATCATTTCGATTCATTTTATCCTGTCTTTCAGTAAACCATGAACCACAGCAAAGCTTTGATATCTGGCTGGGTGAAATATCACATTATAAAGTTTATATAATTTAAAATTAACTGTTTGTGTGAAGGGTTTGATCATAACTTTGCATTTTGGTGAACTGATTCCATATAACTACTTCCTAGAAGTCTTTCAGTTCCCTTACAGCTTTGGCTTCAAATAGCTTATCTTCTGCCTGACTTTTTTGGAGCCAATAAGGGGCAGAGCGTTCAAAGTGAGCGTTTCCACCGCAAATGCTAAACGACTCAGATCATGAGGTAAACTAACTATCATGGATGTGATATTGATTCTCCTATAACTTATTTGCATATTTTACCATGTTTATCTGCCGCTCGTGAAGATTAGGGAGATTTCTTTGTGTGTGTTTTTATTTACATAGCCACAGAGCTCCACTCTGCACTAAATTTCTGTGTATGAATTACAATTTCCAGACATTACATGAACCAAAACAAAAAGTTTGTTTTTATCTTGTCATGAAAGTTAAAAATAAAACAACATCTATGTTATAAAAGTGGTTAGATGGGCAGCAGAAAAAACACATTTCATGTTTGCTTTTATAATAATAATAATAATCAAAACTCACATTACAGGCAGAAAAGTAGAGTCTTGCTAGAAAAAGAAAAAAGTACAAAAACAAGACATCTGCATTTCTCCATCACTTTGGTTTACAATATCCCTTAGACTGTTCCACTGGATACGGTCAGCTTCTTTTTTTCTGCACTGTACCATAACAGGAAGGAATGAACCGTTTGTAATTGGATATGATTCTCAAACTGACGGCGATGAGCTCAAATACACTGGAATAATATAAATTAACTTAGTCTGAATCAAATTCCATTAAAATGGAGACAAATTGGAGCTGTTTGGACCTTGGGGCGGATGATCTGTATAAACAGCTATTGGCCTTTCACAAAGTAAAAAAGTATATAAATATTTAAAAATGTCAGAAATAGACTTACTTTGGTGAAGACAGGCAACACAGAAAAAGAGTCTATACGACTAACATAACAAGATGACTCTGATCGAGTGACATATCCTGGAAACAGGACTGAAATAAATAAGAATATATTCAAAAATGAATACAATATATCCCCCAGACAGCTGGGGAAAAAAGCAGCAGTAGCAGTAATAATCCCTCCAACACGGCCACAGGGACATTATTTGTTCCCAAAGTAGAGTATATGAATTTTTAGCTCATCATATAACCCCTGAGCCTGTGGAGGCTCTGCACTCGCACACAAACACAAAAATGCATACATATGTTTGATTCCTAGAAAATAAGACAATATGAAACGATGAAAATTTTGATATTCAAGTTCCAATTTTGAAACATTAATTAACTTTTTAAGTCAAAAGCTGTGAAATATCTATAACAAAATGTATTACTGACAGATAATTGGCACATTTATCCGCAAAATCGCAAATTTTCCTTTCACGTTTGGTAATAAAGAAATACTGCTAAATGAGAAACAAAAGAGAAAGTATTTGAAAATACCACATAACATTTCAAAGTTCTTGATCAAACGCCCTGAGTATAAAATCCTGTCTTTCACTTTGCATTTTCCTCTTAAATTGATGGAAAAGAGCTTCAGACTCATGTGGATCACATACATTTTGTACAAAGTTGAAACTTCTGGCACACATTTAGCAATTAAATCTTACTTACTGCTGCTCAGGGAATGAGTGAAAGGCCAAACTATAATTAGATCCTGTTTTGTGATTTATATAATCAATTTTTTTGATGACACTCCCATCATGTTTCAGCTCATTCACTAAGTCATGTAAATGATATGCAGGTTTGTCAAATCTGACAAATCTGCAAAGATTTTGTTTATTCTGTCATGAAGTCTGCCAAAATGAATTCACTTATTGACGCAGCCTGCCAGACAATAACTCTGTTTTTTTTGTGTTTTTTTTTACTATCATTATGACACAGCCAACTGGTTATTTTAAAGGATCGGTTCCAGGATATCCAATGAGCGAGTATTCTGTTTTCTAAATGTGCCATTTTCTGTTTGGAAGTTTTCCATCATTTCCATTGATTGCACCGTGCGTGTGGCACTTTAGGTTGGGTCTTTTGTTACTCGCTAGATAGGAAAAGCCATTTTCCACCCTGCAACTAATACATTCCTGTCACTGTAAGCTGCCAAGTCATGCCATTATTTAAGCTGACTGCCACCTGAACAGTTCCAGTCATCTTTAAACATGATAGTAGCTGCTGTGTTGCTTCAGGCAATATGCTGCTTCAAGGTGTAGTGATTCTCAGCACATAATCTTGCTAAACCAGGTTCACTAAGGTTGGCTGATATCTGGATAGAAAGATACAATCAGCTGTGACCTTTAGGCGCAACATTTTTCACCCTAAAGTGGGGTAATGTGTGTAGACAAAATCTCCCTGATGACTAATAAAGCTGTCAACCAATTGGGATTTCAATTTTATGATTTTTCCCAATCAGAAAATGCATAAATTTGTTTTCATAAACTAATCACAAATATACTATGTGTCTTCCTCGCTGCAACAGCTATTAAACTAATTAATCACATGCAAAACTGTCAAATATGATTCTGCACCCCCTTTGTCTCTTTGATTAAATGTGATGGATAAAAAATGTGTGCGTGTATTCGTGTGTGTGTGGTGCACAGAGGGAGAGACAGAGAGGCAAGCAATGTCAGTGTGCTTGAATATGAAACTGATGGGAACTCTGTATTTACTGCTTAAAATGCACTTTGTGAGGCACAGCTAAATTGTAAGTGCTGAGGAAGTGCTGAGAGGATATGTTGATGGGAAGCATTATGGTCCCTGAGCACAAATGATTCATGAAAAAGAGCACACATGCATGTCTTTTGAGGAACAAAAACTGGGATTTTACTGAATTATTTCTACTGTAAGGGGTGAATGTTTTTGTCAGTGTGACATAAAATAAAACTTAAAATGAAAAAAGGAAACATATTAAAATGTGATATTCTAATTTTACCTTTTTTGGTAGCTTCTTAAAACACATGGCTGAGTTCTACTACTGCTAGTGCAAATGAGCTACCGCTAATCTAACAGTGATTTTAGGAGCAGCATTCCATGAAATGTTAACTGGAGGAAGGATTAATTTGATCTAAATTTAAGGAGCTGGACAAGGTATTGGTTTCTACTCACAAAGCTGTGAAAAGCTAGTCTGTCATTGAAGCATTACTAATTATTTCTAACATAAAAATGGATTAAAAACCACCACAATGTCAAGAAAAAATTAAAAGCTGGTGATAGCCATTAACCACTGCTGCACATGTCTCTACAGCGTCCTGCTCTACTGCAAAAGAACGTTTCAGATTCATTTTAGCATAAAAAATAACATTTTTTTACAGAATCCATGTGAAGAGTCTTGTATGTGACAGATTTTACTTTGAGTACTCATAAGATCAGTCTGATCCTTATGTAAATATCAGTTTAGTTACTTGAAATCTTTATGACTATTTCAAGTTGCTGGAAACCACAATTGCATATCTACAGTCCCTGAGGAAGCCATGTGTTTCTGCTCCAAGATGTCCACTGGCGAGGGCTGGTGAAAAGAGTACAGCTTATGTAATTTATTTATTTAAAGTCATGCATAAAATGTTGTAAGCCTAACCGAGAATCTTCTGTGTAAATTATTTTTGAGGGAGGTGGGGGTGGTGGTAAGGACAGTGGTGCGGTGAGCCTGGGAGTTAAAGAAAGTCCAAGGTAAAAGAAGAGGGAAGTAATTGCTTACTGCCGGAGACGAACAGAGGCACATAAGCCCATCAGATGAAACTGGGTGTTTTAGAGCAAAGCTGCCTACCCGCCAATAAGTGCTTGTTTGTCACTAATAAAGCTGAAGGTCGCACACACACAATTCCCTCTCCTCTGTTTTTTTGTCAAGCATGTGTCAACAAAATCAAAATCATCCTAACCCTGAAAATTACCCCAGAGACTAAAGTAAAAATATTTTTTACATTTTCTTTGGCACTTTTAACTGCCTTGTTGCTGTGATGTGCTAAGCAAATAAACTTGCCTTTGGTAACTATAGGTTGCTACAGATTAGTGGTTTACTTTGTTAATCAGAATAAGACTTCAACTTTATTAGATTTTGGTACTAAAGCATGAGTTACATAAACTAGTGTTTCTCTCCTTCATGATTTCTTTAGATTGCATTCTTTTCTTCGACTTAAACTTTTTACACTGAAGAGAAAAATCAGACATAGGCTGAGAAAATACAACAAGTCTGTTATGCCACCCATGTAAACAACAACTGCTAACAAGCGTTGCAATACTTTCTTTTTTTCTTTTTGAACTGTTTCAAGCTAAACTTGTTGGTTTGCTTTGCATCACTGACCCGCTGATCAAAACCTGCACTGATTTAGCTGAAGTACTCTCAAGCATAAAGTTACAAACTAATAGTCAGACGTCGTCCCTCAGAAAGTTCTCCATGAGAGAAGAAAAAAATCAAGAAATCATTGCTTTATCAATTATGTCAAGTCGTCAAAGTCCTAAAGCACCACTTCTCTAGATGTTCTTTTCTAAATTAATATTTCATGATGTTTAATGATGAATATGAGACAGGGTGCTGTGTTCTTTTGGTCTAAAGCAGTTTTACCTCAGAACACATTGATGACATTTTTGCCCTGTCTTTTGTTGCCAAGCCATTAAAGGGACGATATTTTGTAGTTTCCAGGCACAAAGTACCATTGTAAATGACAATTAAGCAACTATGTTACCTTCAGTTGTTATATAAAGGCTGCATATATCAAACACAACTTAAAAAGAAATTTGACATCGCAATTTGATGCCTTAAAGTTGGGTATCCATCTCTTTAAGAAGTCCCTGTTCTTTTCAGCACTCTGCTTTCAGCACATCAGCACAGCAATGCTTCTCATTATCCTGTTTACAGCAGTTCTTAGGTTTGACTGAGAAGTAGCTCCTATGAGCAGCTCAGCAGACACATAGTTCCACCAACTGTTTGCTAATAGCTGCTGATGCTAGTCTGGAGGAGCTGTGAGGAGAAGGGATTCTCTCTGAGGCAGAAGCTCAGTTGGGGACTGCAAATCTGAAGGAAGAGCTTTGTAAAAATAGGCGGTACTTTATGTGAGCAAACGTTTAAGCATACCTGAATGGCTGCCATAGGAGATTAAAGGATTCCTCAAAAAGATGAAAGAATCAAAGCAACACTCTAGGTATACTTTTGAAGAGGGAATAACATTATCACATGATGGGAGCTCAAGAAAGTAGATTTTATATACCTCCGCTCCCTTTTGCCCCCTCATTTAACACTGACCGACCCTATACCTGAGGCAAGTGATCATAATCAGGCCAGTGAACTCATGTGGTCAATCACTGTTAATTTATGATTTAACTAGGCTGTAATAGATATAAATAAAGCCTAGGCATGACTAGTTAAATTCAAGAAATCTGATTAAGGACATGCAGGTAATCTGTTTTTTTTTTTTTTTCCTTTTTTATTGCAGACCAATAATTTGATTAAGGGCTATGCTACTAAACTAATTTTCAAATTCCTGTTGGAAACTGATTTTTCTTTTTTTTTTTACTTACATCATGTTTGCTTTATATAAATAACTGTGATCATTAGAAACAGATAAGTGTGACTAATAGTCAAAAACATTCAAAAATTATAATGAGCAAACATTTTCTCACAGCAATGTTCTTGACCATTTCATGGATGAGGCCATAGTTCAGGTTAAAAGAGATCCTTGCTGAGTGGAATAACTATGATTTGTTACCACAATTTAAAAAAGTCAAATCCTACTGTGAAGGTAGGCAGTTTCAAAAAAGAAACAATGGTACTGAAGCGGTGGGATTCCAATTTGCTGTGACAGTGGACTCAACTGCAATCAGTTGAAAACTACATGATACCAACAGTTGCTATGAACATGTTTACTTATGAGCAGACACATCTTGAGCACCAAAGAATGAAATCAGTGTGGTATCCAAATTTTTTATTAAAAAAAGAAAAAAAAGGCCTCCAGAAGAAATCAAAAGCTGACCTTCTGTAGCAACAAAAACCAACAAAACTTTTGTAGTTTTAAAAAAAGTTGTAGGCACCTCAAATAAAACTAATTGTACTCTTTTTAGGAGAGTGTTGCTGTTTCTTTTGTCCACTCAGTCATTATAAAATCCAAACTGCAAAACAAGTATAATAATTAACAAGTAATAATTTTTCCTGGACCTCAGAATGCTAAGTGATTAGAAGATTGTTGTTTTTGGTTAATTAACGGTTATAAGTTTTGGCTTATGATTATTCTTATAACGATTAGCCATTTTAATGAGCGGCAAAATACATTTTCAGTGTGTAACACTCACGATTGTGTCAACGATTGTGCTTGGTTAAGCTTTGTGAGGAGGCTTTTCCTGAACTCGTGCCCTCTTTTCTAGACTATTAAAATGACTGCACAAGGTTGAAATCAAGGCAGAGAGGTTCTATACTTTGATCCCAGTGTTATGAAACGCTTTTCTGTAGAAAAAAAAAAAAAAAACTACCAAAATTAAACTTTTACTGAATTGGGTGCAGCTTTGACTTTGTCTCTCATCAATAGCCCTTATTACAGTAATCTGCAAGAGTATTTATGTTCAGTGGACTTTTTCATATTCTGCCACTTTAGAACCAAAAGCTTCTATTGTTTTTCACTTGGACTGTAAAACCTAACAGTACATCCTAATAACAGAAATTAGTTGAAATAACTTAAATTAAAAAAAAAAAAAAGTTGTGGTAACTCATTTCCATTAATCAAATAAATATTTGTTTAAAGTAATAACTCAGTAGTTTTAAGTGGTGATAAATATACAATACTCTATCACAATGTATTTTTAGATTTTAAACTGAATAATCATCCTTGAAATGTTTAAAGCTTGGGATACTGTTTATATACAAATCCTGATTTAAACTTTTCCACAATGTTATCGATGTCTGATGTATTCCTTGATTTTCACAATGCAGTTTGTTTGCTTATGTTCTCTAGCAAACCTCTGGGGCCTTAACATAATGACAGCATCTTTATGGACACTAATTACACACAAGTGTACTCTATTTATAAATTCAGTGACTTTTGAAAGCAACTGGTTGCTATGGATTTTAATTGGGAGTCAACACAAGTTCAGTAAGGGGGAGTGCAATACAAATGTATATAAATTGAATAAACTTGTTACTCCTGAAATAACAAGTTGCATTACTGTGCTTCCATTGCTTAATTATGACCTACTTTGTGTTAGTTATGATTATAACATTCATATTAAGCAAACTGAAGTTTATGGTTCTAACATGACAAAATGTTAGAGGTTTGAATACTTTTGCAAGGCATTATTGCCAACCCCATTTATTAAGTAATCTTGGAAAATAACCTTTAGTAAAACTTGGCGCTCAGATAAAGATATGACTTCTCCTCATTAGATGCCATCACAACAGAATTAACTTCTCTGAAGCCACATATCCACGATTGCTGTGTTCACAGTGACTGGCACGCTACGTTTTATACAGCACACAGCTGCAGTTTCCGTCAGCATCGTACGATTCCATCAGTGGACACTGCACCCTTAAGGCTTAAGACAAGTGGGATTAATGAACAAGTGTGTGGTGTTGACACCTCCAGAGACAAGCATGTGGAGGACAAGAATGCCTTGCAGGGGGAAAAAAGATTTTTGATTTGTTTTTGTGCCGCCAGTTGCAACTTTACAAAAAGAAAAAAAAAAAAACACAAGTTAATACTTGTTAAAGTAAATATAAAATTAGAAGAAAAAAACTCAAGAGAAGCAGAGTATGGGAAAATCATCTAATATAAAGTGCACCACAGAGAGAAAGTAATTTATACTCAAATATAAAAGCATGAACTGTTTGTGGTTTTCATCAAGCATACTGAGGATCAAAAACCCCCTTAGATGGAAAGCAGGGGGCCAGAGGATGATAAAAAGTTCATGGATAAAAGCCTTAGGGAACTATTAACCCTTTGACTGAACACCATTAAAGAGTTTTCCCCATGTTTGGCAAGAAAAGCATTTAATATTTTACAAATGATTTGCAGTATGAAAGATATGCATTTTGAGTACAAAAGAACCTTCTATTTTGCCTTTTGCTATGCCTCAGTTATGAAAGGTTTATAATGCTCTTTTCATCATCCTGTAACAGAACCAAATTCTGGTCAAACACCTCTGTGATTTGGGAACCCATTCCATTTGATTTTATGGATCAATGAATTTCTGGCGCATTAAATGGAATGGCTGTCTATGTAATGAAACGGTTTTAAACACAGGTGTCCCCCAGGGCCATGTCATTTCCTCTTCTTTATTGTCTATTTATACCAATGAGATTATGAGGAACAATAATGGCCTCGTTTTGATTAAGCGTTCTGACAACACGACCCAGGGGGCCGTCTAGTTCTCTGTAAGTCACAACAAAAAAAAAAAAAGAAGAGACAACATTACAGAACTGACAGATCCGTTTGACTAATTCCACCTCAAAAGGAAGAGCAGAAAAAAGAGAAGGAGAGGAGCCAGCCTCATCAATGCCTGGCACCTCTTAAAGCAAGTTTCCAACAGCAGGGCAGTAAAGATGATCAGACACTTTCTATATAGGAACATTATTTACAGGGACGCACAGAAGAAGCTCCAGGGATGTGTAGTCAATAAAGATGCTTATTAATGTCCTCGGCTCAAACACTCCGTCCTGGTTTGATCAGCTGTCTGTGAGAAGCTTGCAAAAATGGTCAATCAGGAGCCCAAAATCATTTGGCTGCCAATAAACACCCTGATCGTCATCAACTGGCTTGCACACTAAGATGCCTGCCTTTAAGGGGAGGGTGGCTTTACATCCACTGGAGTAGTTTAATATGTGCTGCAACAGCTGTTTAGCACTTACGGGAGAAAAAAAAGAAAACAACAAGCTAGTAATGCATTACAACCAAAAACGTTTACAGGTTTTGAGAGTTTTATATGACAGACCAACACTAAGAAATTCATATTTGTGATGCAGAAAGGAAAAAAAAAAACCTTCTTTTCCAAGATTTTTTTAATACTAAAAATCTAAAAGTTTGATGTGTATTTGTATTATCCCCCATTCCCCCTGTTAATATCTCGCTACAATTACAATTGCAAATGTTGGCATATACCACCACCATTTATGCATATGTGGAGACAAAAGATTTTTCCAACTTTTCTGCAATAATAGCTCAAGCTCAGTGGGATTGGATGCAAAGAATGAATGAATAGAAATGTTCAATTGGTTTATATCTAGAATTTGACTGGGGAAATTCAACACAAATGCTATGAGGTGGCTCTCTTTGTTTTCCTGCTGGAAGGTTAACCTCCGGCTCAGCCTCAAGTCATTTGCAACTTTGAACATGTTCACTTCCAGGACTGCTCTGTATTTAGCTGATAATCGTCCCCATTTGTTTTTGACCACACAAAGCTTTTTTTGCATCCTTGTGTGGGATAAAAAGTTTTTCTCCACGACTTGAACGACACTTGTGGCAAACTGCAGCGATGTGGTTTATAGCTTTCCTTGAATAATTCAGCAATCTGGCCGCTTTTACATAAAAGCCAGATATGGGGAGTGCACGGCTAATAGTTGTGCCTTTAAATTCTTTCACCTGAGCAGTGGATCTCTGCAGCTCCTCCAGAGTAAGCATGAGCCATTGCCTACTTCTCAGTGCGTTTCTTGCATGGCCTACACGAAACAATTCTATTTATACTGAGATTAAATGATAAAGAGCTTGAATATATTTAATAATTAGTGGATCTCTGAAGACTATTGGTTTGCACTGGATTTCATTTAGGAGTGGGAAAGTAAAGAGAGACCAACATTTTTTCACATTTAAAAACGAAAAAAAAAAGCAAAACCATCTACTATCTGCCTTCTACTCCCCAATTGTGCCCTATTCTTTTTTCACACAAAATACAAACATAACACAATTCATTTTGTGGATGTTACACGACTTACGCGAGGCACTGGAGTTTCTTCATATGAAATTTCACCAGCCATGTTGGTATTCATCTAACACTTGTTCTTGAAGGGTTGCAGTGTTGTCTTTCCTAATTAGTGCCATTAAAATTTCCCCCAAATTAAAACAGCATCATTACAAATAATCCTTTTTATCACCTTCCCTATTCACATCCAGGACAGATTTAAGCAACAAGACAGATGCACTCCCAATCAATACTACACACAGTTAAGGAGCATGAATTTAAAAGGGAATTTGTGGGGTATATGTTTTATTCCCCTGGTTGAGCCCAATCAATGTTATCTCTCTTAAAGTCAGAGTCCAGGAGGCTACGACTTCAGGCTTTGATGTCTTAGACAATCGCAGAAATCAAATGATAGTTGGAAGACTGACTCATGGACAGGTTCAGGGTTTTTATATGATGAGATTCTTTATCAAATCTGAACTCAGAAGATCCCCTGCTGGCACTTTTTGCCATCACCCTCAACATCTCTCTCATTTTTCTTCCTGTGGGATTTGACATATTGGCCAAATCGCAGGCAATGTCTTGAAGTGAAAATTTGATAGAACTACCCTAGACCGCAGGACTGAAGTAATTTTCCTTCAAATGTCCCTTTAAGATTGAATTTATTATCAGTCATTTACATCTAATATAGCCCGAGCTCTAACATCCAGTCGTAAAACCCCATAAATTTAAGCTCTGCCGTTTCACTTGTACTTTCAGGACCACAGACTGGAGTCCAGATTGTATAAATCTAAAATGTTGACTGGCTGCAGTGACAAGCTCATCAAAGATCCGGTGAATACTGTTGTGCAGGAGAAAGAAAAAAAAGTGGGGGTGGGGGTCAGCAATGTGAAGAGATCTGAAAAGGTAAGGTAAGGTAATTTTATTTATATAGCAGATTTTCAGCAACAAGGCAATTCAAACTAACCTCATATTTCACTATTCATTACATATGAGGTCGTATGACTTCAAAAATGCTTCAACGTAGCAAAAGTCTCAGAACATAATAATATGCGCCATATAACAGAAAATGGAACAGATAAGAAAAGCAATTAAAGATTGAATTATAAAAAGAAATTGATCTGGCTGTTTAAAAAAAACAGGAATATTAGCTCTTTCACTGGGGATGTGGAAATGATTAAATGTGGAATGAAATGATTGTTTCTGACACAGAGTGTTTTGCCTACTAGACTGAGGTGATCTAAGTTACCTGAAGTAAAAAAAAAAAAAAAAAAGAAAAAAGAAAGATGTAGAGCAACAGCTTTAGTCCAAGGCTCTTTGTAGTTTGGAGATCTTTGCTCCTGATAAATCCTGCTGCTTGCAAACATCTTTGCATGCTGCATATTTAAAGCAGGAGATAAAATCACCTTGGCTTTGTCTGTGTGTTGCTGGAGTGTGTGTACCCACAATATGTGTTCCAGAATGTAGAGAAAATGCGCGTGGGTGCGCGTACGTGTGTGTGTGTGTTGGGGTGAGGGTGTGGGGGTTAATGTGGAGGGATACAGCAATGTCTTGGCAAGCATTTCAGCTGCTTTGTGGTGTTAAACCGGCATTTATCAAGACAGCAAGCATACAGAGCAACAACATTTATCAACTAAACAAGAGTTTACTGTCAATAATAAAACTGTGTTTAATTTGCTAAAAGGTCAGACGCTGTTTCATCAGCGTCACATTAGGGGCCCAGGTTGAACACAGTTATTCTAATTGTAGCTCTTACACCTCTCTGGGAGACATTACTTGATTATTTCATAAATAATTAATGTGTTGTGATTGCTGCCAAAATGCTTGCACCCTCCCACAGCTCTGTGCCTCGTCAAATTTACTTGCAAGGACGGATATTAATTTAAAGTTCAAGTGACAAACAGTTGAATAAATGATTCTTCTTTGGATAAATCTTACAACAACAACAACAACAAAAAAGCAGAGAGAGATAAACAGGAGGATTGCATGTATTCAAAACACCCAGAGTGCATCTACAACAAACAACAAAAATGAGTATTATTGCAGATATGGCAATATATAATTTGTTATGTGCGTGTTTGTCGGGCTTAAATGTTTACATAAGGGCGCTGAGAAAGCCGTGCGTAAAAATGTGGTTTTCTAAAAACATCTAAAACGTTTCAGTTTTAAGATGCAACAGCATAAAGGCAAGTGAAGGGCATTTTAAACCCTTATGATCTTAAGCTGAGTGTTGTTTTGCAAACTGAAACTCACGCTGCTATTCTGCCCGGACCAGTGCACCATCGCCTGGTTGTGCGTTGAGTCCCCCGTCAGAGCAAAAGTGGAGTTGTCCAGGTGAGGCTCGCTCTGCTTCGGGTTTGAGCCCCTGCTTTCCTCTCCTGCGCGCCGGTACTCGCTTCTGAAGTTCGAAGCACCTTGGACAGTTCTCACGGACCTCCGCGCATCCCCAGCGATACTCCTGTCCAAATTTTCGTTGTAGGACACGCCGACACTTCTTTTCTTCCTCTCCCCGATTGAAAATGTGGCTTTGGGTGCTTCAATCACTGTCGTCGAAATATTGTCACACTTTTTGCCTGGTATCTTGAGATTGTTGAAATAGTTTACCGTCGAGCCATTTGTAATCGCGGTTTCATTTTTCACCTCCTGCTTATATTTTGGTCTCGCAGGTCCGTCAGTTTCAGACCTGTGCAAAACTTCATCGTGGTCACTGACTTTCAGCGAGACTTTGATCCCAGCTGATTTTCTGACCATACGTCCCATCGGCGACGTTACCTCCATGGGATAAAATCTGTTTGCCAGTCTAGGAAAACTTATCTCCGCCCGAGTCGCCAACTTGAGGTGAAAGGGGAAAAGCTGAATGAAAGCCAAAAGGAAGCAACTCCAAAATGACCAAAGTGTCATTGTTCTCTCCAATTCGGGCAGCCTTCCGTTGCAGTGAAGATAATAGTGCGACAAAGCTGTTCTATTTCTCAAATATTCAGAGAATCATGTCTGCAAGTAAAAAAAAAATCAACAACAACAACAACAACAAAAAAAAGAATCCATTCAGCAGAACCACTCACGTCCAAGAATTTGTCAAAGTGAGGGACCAGTTGGGGAGGCGCTGCGCATCAGGCAAGCGCGCCAGCAGAGAGTATCTGCAAGAACGGGTAGTATAGAGCTCATGAGGACGTCTGAAAAAAGAAAAAAAGAAAAAGAGGAGGGAGACTTTAAAGCCTTCAGATCATTTTGAAATCATTCCACGATCTAGGCTTTCATTCAGTAACATCTCTGGCTGTTTGTGAAAACCTGTGGAAGTTATCCAGAGCAGCGCTTGACAGAGTTAAAACCGTTACCAGAAAATAAAATAAAAGTGATTTGCATAACATCGTTCAATCTTAGGCAACATTTTTGCCTTTGAAACGACGGTGGAGGAAAAAAAAAAAAAAAAAAAGAAACATAATTTGCTGGCATCAATCAGCAGCGGACTCACCTGTCAGCTGTGCACGCTGGAGCATATGGGGGAGAGTTAATTTGCGAGAGATTCACTTGGACTGCTGATAAAGATCCAGATTTACTATTATTGTTCCAAGCTGCGATGCTGTTGAGGTGCAGAATTTTCTGTTCTCCTCTTGTCCCTACAAGAGGTTTTCGTTTGCGTTTTTTCTTTTTTTTTTCTGTTAGTGGCCTTAAAAATACCACAGGGCTTCTCCAAGGACATACACGTTATTAAAAGTTATAGAGGTGCAATCTGATCGACCCACCGAGACAGAAAGCAGGTTTGAAAAGTTAAACTGTCAGTAATCCGATTGGAGAAGCACAACGTACTTCACACACAAACTGCAAGGAAAACTTTTTTTTCTTTCTTCTGTTGACATTAATGATAATCACTTTCAGCTAATGGAAACCTGAATTTTTGACAAATTCATGTTGTCAAAAATACTAATCTGTATACAAGACCAGTAAAAAAAAAAAAAAAAAAAAAAAAAAAAAAAAAACAGGAATGTGGTGTTGTGGGTCAGCGATCTCATTTGTCATTATTAATCATACAATCATGAGAGAGAGACTGCTGACTTGACAGCAGTCTCTCTCTCATGGATTTACACCCTGACATCTGTCAGGGTGTAAATCCCTGACAGATGTCAGGGATTTACACCCTATACAAGGACCGTAAACCACAAAAGGTCATTGCTACATTGCTGTTCGCAGAGGTACACACAACTATTAATAAAAAGTTTAGTGGAAGAAAGATCTGCGGCTACTTTAAAAATTAAGGGTAGATTCACAAGGCATAAGCTGCAGATGGAGTCATTGCTTCAAGGGCATCTACAGCAGTCTTAGGAACATGCATTATTAGTCAAATCTCTTTCATTCTTCGTGGAACCAGAGGTGTAAACCGTGCATTGTCCAGAAAAAGGACTGGACTGGAGCGCATGTGGTTGAAAACATACAAAAAATCCAATATACATCATGTGTGATTAAAAAAGTACATTAGATGACACATTACTGAAATAATGATCAAAATACAAGCATTTCTCAAATATATTTTCTTAATGAAGACTGTTAGAGAGATTCAGTCTAGATTTGACATAGTTTGTTTCAATTTACAGTTGTTCAGTATGTCCAGAAAGAATAAATAATATTTTGTTCTGTTATTTAAAAAAAAAAAATCTTTTTAAAAGTATATGGATTTTATCAAGTTTATTATAAAATATCTAGTTTCAGTTTGACCTGTCCACATGTTTTGGCCCTTTAGCTACAGATGATACCGGACTTCAGATTATTTAAAAAAAAACAAAAAAAAAACAGCCTCTGAAGTTAGATAAGAGCAATATTCAACTCAAAACACATAATTTGTTTGTTTTCTGCATTTCTCCCATGAAAGAAACCTTACAATTATGCCAACACGCCATGCAGTGTATGTTTGACTTTAAAATTGTGAGTATTAAGCAGTGAGGGACTAGGCTTCCAATGCTCTGTTAATCTCTGCACCATCACATTTTCTATTCATTCACTTTTACTGTCCACATTTGAAAAATTAAGCATCCTTCAAAATCAATAAGCTATTTGAAAGGTATTAGTTTCAATTAGTAGAGCCAAATGAATCCTGCAAGGCATTTTCTATACTTCTTGCTGACAAAACCTTCTCTCTGTCTCTCTCTCTCTATCTCTCTCTCTCTCTCTATCTCTCTTTTACTTTTTCCCCCTCTTTCAGCTGTTGCAAAACTGGTAAGCCAGGGACCAAAAAAAAAACTGTCTTCTTGTAAAAGTTATTACAATGCCTGTTAATGAGGAATGTATGCAAGATAAGTTTGCATCAGTTACCAGACAGTTCCCTAAGGAAAACTCATAAAAGAAGAATTTCCACCTTCCTCAAGGACAACAGAAACATCACTGAAGAGGGGCATAGAACCATGTTCCAACATGGGGAAAAGGAAAACAATCGAGGACATAAAAATTCTCATTAACTTCCTTAAAATGTATATGCATGGTAATTAGTGCTAGCTAGGAAGAGATGTAAAGGCATTGAGCCTTTCTAATTTTATATTAGATTTTTTTTTTCTGTATATACTTGACAAATATTTTCAAAATTCAGGTTTAGACCTGCGCTTTGATTCTCAGCACGATAATCATCCGTGAAGCAATTTCAGTGTAGTGGGTAGATAAAGAAAATTCACAATCTTTGAAACGAAAAAAAAAAAAAGAACAACAATACACCAGCAGGACTGGCAGCAACATGAGTTTATTGCTGGAGAAAAAAAAAAACCTTATGATGTTGAATGGTTTCAGAGACAGCGCAGAGAAAACAGCAATCAGAGTGCCAAGGAAGGCGGGCAGGCAGCAGTGCCATCCTCCTTAGAGGCCTCACTTTTTGGTCGCCGCATTTCGGCACGGCTGTGCAAACAAATTGAGATTCATACAAGTGAGGGCTCCGGGCAGCAGGTGCTACTGTTGCTATCCGCAGCATTGCCAGGCGGCTAGCTCTCATTCCCGCCAGAACGCCTCTGCAATGAGGGGGTAATTGGACTGATCACACTCTGTTTACCCATTATGCTGTGAAAATGAAGTAGGTTGCTCCCAAACACAGTGTGACAGTCCAGGGATGAAGGAGGAGTCTCCTCCATCAGTGACACATCTTTTAATCTGTGCTAACCTTGGGCCGGCTGCACTGTTTACTTCTTACTTATGTGCGCATATATGGGGCTAGCACAGAGAGAAAGTCTAAGGAAGAGTTCAGCGTTTGTTATCTGAAGATGTATCTGGGGAGGCAGCTATAATGTGTCTGTATGTATGAATATGTGCCCTACATCTTGTGTGCTCCTAAACTAATGCAAAGGAATATTGTATATCTTCTGGAGAGGAGCATCTCTCTGAAGCTGCATAAAACACAGCTGTGGTAAAAAGGAATGTGGGAAAAAAAGCGAGATGAAAAAAAAAAAAAAAAAAAAATCTCAGGGCTCAATCAGCTTTATGTGCTCTTCTCCTCAATATTAATCATTAGCAAGATTATCAGATTCACTCATCTCATTTCTTTGGGCACACAGCTACGACAGCCTCAGCAAAAGCCGAACGTCCGCGCTTTTGTTTCCAGCCGGAGACAGGAAGAAAACTTTAAAGCTTTCAGGACAAAATCCCATTTGTGCATTCTCTGTCTGCATCCCTGGCTTGTTAGCTCCAACACTTCAGTGATCCCGGTGGAGCGGACGCACATGCGGCAGCAGGAGCCATAATGGCCATCAACCAGACAGCTCGCACTCATACGCAGGAGATGAACAGCAAGGTGCATTTGCCCCTTGCCTATACCCGAGCCATTAAAAAGAGAGATTTTCTTTTATTGCAGATGGCAAAACACTTATTTTGTACTTCCTTTATCATCCAGATGAAAGGAAGGCATTTTAAAATCACAGTGGGAGGAGTAGTTTAGGACAGTTTGCCACTGCAATAAACCGGCCCTGTCACTGAAAACATAATTTTCTCCCTTTATGAGTTACTACCACACTGATGTCTTTGTTTGTGAGGAACAGACTGCCGCATATCAACGCAATTTACCTAAGCTCCAAAACTTATAGTTTATTCACAGCTGCGTTGTTTCTGTGGATGAAACGCTTCAAATGCACACAGACAATGCCTGTTTGTGCTACTTCATCAGTATTCACTAGTGTAAGGATATCACTTGATGACAGCACCTGTTATAGTTTGGCCATTGTGTCTGTCTGGAACAAGATTGTTTTTTTTTTTTTTTGTTCTGTTTTTTTTTTTTGTTTTTTTTAGGTTTTGACAGAGAATGGAAATAAAAATCGAAATAATGCTTAGGTGAGAGTTTGCTAATGTGTGACCAGTCAAATTACACCTAAGTAGAAAGGTGAGGTGGTAAAGGAAAAGAGGGAGAAACTCTTAATGATATTTGGCTAGATTTCAGGGGCGATCAGAAGAGGAGGAGGACAGCGTGTAGAAGTATGTTCAATGTACAGAAGCTACAGAAAGAGAGGCTTTTATACTGACGCTTTGTATTGAACTGGGCGTGGTTTAGGCACGGTCTATTTTCCAGAATAGGATTACGTCATAATTTCATCATGAGTAAGCATATGAGTAGCACGTCAAATAATTCATAGTAAGACTTAGTTCGATAATTGTTTACAGTATGTATGTACTTTTTTTTCTCCCCATTTCCTGAAAAGTTCAACTTTTGGAGATACAAGTTTTCTATCATATCTGTGTTTTTTTTTTTTTTGTGATAACCTAAAAATCTGTTGCTTGTAGTTTCATACGCTTGAGATTTGATTTCAATATTTTTAGAACAAGCTATGGTGCTTGGATATTTAGATTTAATTTGGAAACATTTTCTTGTAGTGTTTTTTTTTTTAATTATGTTTAGTTCACTGTGTTCATTATTGTTCTACAGACGTGTCATATCAGTTCATTCCTTTGTGTTTTTTTATTATTTATTTGTTTCTTTATTTTTGTATTCTGTTCTTTGTGCCTTTGGTCATAATTCCTTTTGAACAATGTTGATTTTTTCTCTTTGGTTTGTAGTTTCTTTGAGTCTTAGTTGAACCTGTTTACATTCTTCCACAGCTGTTACCAATCACCTAATTACCTCAGCTGCCTCCAAAATCCTTCTTCACCGCTGCTGTGTTCCCTGACCTGCCCTTCCTGCAATTCCCCTTGTAACTTTTACTTTTCTTCATTAGTAAAGTACTCCATTGTTCACTGCACTTATCAGGGTCTAACATGACAGACCCTGATATAGTCAGCTGTGTTAAGAATCCTAGAATTGACAAAAAGCATCTTTGTTTACATCTGCATTCATCAAAACCTTTGCGTAATAGTCCGATTTTTTTTCCCTATGAATATGTCACCAATTATGTAGCACATAGAGCCCAGCAATTATCCCTACCTCATGTAATTACACAACACTAAATCTGGCCGGTTCATTCTTATTCTAAATGTTTGTTTATGGCCACTGGCGAACAAAACACCATCTGCTGTCATCAGAAACTGATTGATTCACTTTCGAAAATACCTGATCTGTCTTGGAAAGGGAAAATATCACCGATTTCATGCAGAACACAAATTCTTCCTGCTTGATTGAGCATCTGAATCCCTTTTACAGTTCATGAGCAAAGGTCAGCATGTGATAGTATATAAATGCATGTAGACATTTTACATCAAATGTCACCTATTAACAGAAACCCGTTGTTATCGTCAGACAGAAACAGAAGCATGAAAACAGCTTGAGTAGACAGATATTTATTGGATGCTCCTGGTAAAGATGTGTAAAAACACTTTACTGGAGCAGCATCATCACAAACTGAAAAGCTTAAGCAAATAATATATATTTTTTACATCACTGGTTGCAAAATGACTGGTACTCCTGCTGTTGGTATTTTGACAACCTCTTTTCACCACTAAGACAGTTCCTCAGTATTCTCCTGTATAATGTCTCCAGGGTTTGGCGTATAGGGAGAAGAATTTTTGACCATTCCCCTTGGCAAAATCTCCCTAGATCATCCTTGACCCCTCTCCTCTCTCATCTTCTTGTCTCTTCAGTGAAACTCTGCCTTCTTTTTAATGCAATTTAAATCTGGGGACTGAAATAGCCACACCAAAATCTTAATGTTGTTCCTAATGAAGCATTTTATGTGCTCATTTGGTCATATTTCTATCCTGTTGAAAGAGCCACAGACAATTAATTTACAGCTTATTGACACCAATTCTTTATTAAACATATCCTGTTACTTTTATTTCCCTTTGGGATTAATAAAGTGTTTTTTTTAAATTTGAATTTCAAAGGGCTCAACTTTCCATGTACTTTAATAAGCATACCAGGGCTTTTGGAAGAGAAAGAGGCCTGCAGCATCACAGATCTGCCATCATATTTAGTAGTGAGTGTACAGTAATCATTCATGTTTTCATATTTGGTTTCATGTCAAACCCACTACGACAGTTTGCTGCTGAAGCTGGAGTTTTAGTTTTATCTGATGAATGCAAACAACTCCAGAACCTCTTCAGATATTAGCAAGTTTACATTTGTGATGGTAAGACACTAAAAGTTTTTTTTCCCTATTGATCCCAAACTACATGTTGGCATGTGGATAAAATTGTAATGTTTTTCATGAGAACAAGATGACACTTCTTCTGTGCTCTGGAACAGTAAGCTTTCCAGACATTTTTTTTTGTTTTGTTTTACATCACTTATCATTGTCACCATACAAAAAGTGAAGATAAATATGGGTCCTCATGTAGCTGAGTGTTGAGGATAAAAAAAAAAAAATTGCTACATCACTTTTATTCCCCGGAGAAACAGACACGGGTTACTGATTAAAAGTTTAGAACTTGTATTTAAACTTAAAAATGCAAAGTAAAAAATTATTTAAAAAAACGCTTTTGTTGCATTTATTTCTAAAGGAATTGAAGATCTAATAAACAATTCCCTCCTATAATTTTTTTGCCTACTAAATAATTGTACTCAAAGCTTTTCTTTTGCTATTTTTTACTAGATTGTTTTAGCTTGAGGTTATTTCAATAAATAGCCAGCTCTGTATGCAGTGAACATTTTTGCCAGTTTATGGTGGACACTGAAGCAAATGAAGCATTACTGAATGTTTAAACATGGGAATTTGAGGGAGTCATTGTAGACAGACTATCATTTGCCAATTGCCAAATATTGGCATTAAAAGGACATGTGGTGCAGTAGAGCAAATATGTTTTGTCACTAGCACTTCTTAAGGTGCTCAAGGACTGGAATAGATTGGGATATTGTTTCCAGGCTGTAGAACTGGCAGCTACATAGTACCAACAGCTGTAAAACAAAACAAAAAACACTGTTTGCAATTAGTCTCGGTGTGAGAGGATGTGAAACAAAAACAGGAGTAGATTAGATTAAAAAGGTGATAAGACCCATCTTGAGTTCAATCCAAGTCTTCTCTCTCACCTTTTAGCATTAGTATGATGTTGGGGCAGATTTACAACACTATAACATGGCAAATTAAAAGGATCAGTACGTGTTTGGAATGAGGATTGCTTATTACAAAAAAGGCTTCCTATCCAATCTCCTGCCTCCAGTGTCATAAACAAGTAATGGTTGTATCAGTTTACTGTCCTGTTATATTTTATGCTGACAAGATAGAAGCCAAAGGAGAGAAAAAAGGCATCTTGACTATTATAGATTTTGTCCCACATTTACACATGGGCTCTGTGGACAAACTTGGACTTTCAGCAGGTTTTCTTTAGGCTTTCCACAAAGACTGAAGGAAAAGTCAATATTGCTAAAAACCCCCTGCAACATTTCTGCGACATTTATAAATTAGCGCTTTAGAACTCGGCTAAAGGTGACACCTTCTCTGTTCCCTTACTTTTTGGGGAATCTATTGACAGACAATTGCTTACCACTAGAAACCCTTTTTTCTCCCACCAAATGAGAGCACACACATTACTCCTTTTTTGTCTCCCTGTCTGTCTTGGTCTCTGTCTCTCTTTCAACCGCATTCCCACCACCTCCTTCCCGACTCACCCCGGTCTTTTTTCTTCTTTGTCTATGTGTCTCCACTTGCACTTCCTCACTTGCTTTCTTTCCCATCTCAACGCTTTTGAAGTCGGAGACAGCTTGAAATCCAATGCGGTTCTTTTTTGGACAGCCAGGGGGGAATGGCTCAGAAACAAGGCTCAAGTTTGATTACAACTGTTAATCAAAAATCTACACTGCCCAGCATAGCGTGATGTGAGAAATGATTTTGCTTTCGATCTGTCAAAGCTGCTATTTGTTACGTTCACTGACCTATGTGAAGATACATTTGGCATCAAAAATAGAAAACGGTGGTATAGAATATAAAATGAACAGCCATGTAGATATGCAAGACAGGACAAATGAAAATGAAAACTGAGAAAAAGGCATTCACAAATATCTGCACAAGCTACTGCGTCCTCTTTGGCTTGATGGAAGAGATTTTCTCACAAATGTAATTTAACAAACCTTCCCCATCATAATTCACTCAGCTTGGGTTAATATATATTCTCTCTCTGTGAAAACTAAGTTATCGTGTGACGAGTGCATTTCTCGTATGGTATTGTCATGACACTCAAATTTCAACCTGGATATTGATATATAAATTACTCCACACTTGATTCTATGCTGGAAAAAACAAAATATCAGTAATAAAAATATTTAATATTCTGCTCCAGATTTTATTTCCATCAGAAGCCAAAGTGCTCTGAAAAAAAAGAACAATTGGAACACTTGGACAAAATTTAGAAACATAACTAACATTCACTCAGCTTTGGGAGGCTGTTAATTTGACTGGCTACAACAAAACCAGGAACAAGTGTCTATAGGGGCGTTTTGAGTTATTTAGATTCAGAAATTGTGGATTTCAAGCTTTCCAGTTATGCCAAGCACAGAAAAAAATAATAATATATATTTGAATGTTACTACTCTGTAAACAAGGTCACGACTACTCATTTACATTCCTTTGCAATAACCCCTGTACCACCCAGCATTGACAGTCAATACTTGGTGGTAGGCACACCTTCCCAGTGTAAATGGTCTGCACTGTGAAGGAATGCAGTCAAAAGTGAGCTTTTGTCTGGCTTATTAAGTTAGACCCACCTGATCACCGCCATGTTGCACTCAGTTCAGCTGCAGCAGCGCTGGCCCGGATCTCCAATCATCTTCTAAAAACAAAAAGTCCCGACACTCATCCCATGTTTTCTTTTCACCAGTATTTTTTCTGGTGGATGTTGTCATCTCCAAAGTAAGGATATATGCTTGTTGGCTTCAAGATGTCCAATTATTCTCACGTTCAGCCACTGTTTCTGGCGTTAATGGATCCATCCGCACGTTGTGCTCTAATTCGTGGCCCCACAACAGTTTTCTTCTCGTGTAGCATTTATCAGTAATACTTAGCAAAAAATAAATAAATAAAAAATAGCTTTTTATTCTCAGAAATTGATAGTTTTCATGTTTTTTTTTTCATTACAACTTTATTATCTGTTACTTTATCTCTATCAACTAACGTGTTTGTTTACTGCCACATTAATCAAAAATTAAATTAATGTGGAATAAATGCAAGATTGTTGAGATAAATTTTTGCAAAAAAACAACATACTTTTGTAAACTGCACACATATGCTGCTTCTGAGGGTCACTTTTACAGTTATTCACAAACAACTAAATTTGATACATAAATACAGTGAATGACAGCTCTGCCTCCTGTAATGTTTTGAATAATATATTTCTGATTTTAAACTCTTAAAATCAGAAACATTTCATTTTATTAGATGATTTTGGTCTGTTAAAATCTGATGAGAGCGTCTCCAGGGATTTTACTGGACGGTTTTGAGTCATGTTTCATGTTTAAAGTTTGTGGTCAGGTCACCAACCGCAGACAGAGAAACAAAAGTGGCAAGTGTTTTGTATATTAAGACAGTGACACAGCAGAGGTAACAATTCTTATAAGTTGCATTGTTTTAAAACCATTTTCAAAAGCGAATCCGTCGATTTTAGCCTCCATTAGAATGTAATCGCCTGCTGATTCCGCATCTTATCCTTGCCTCTGTCAGGTTATAGGAAGGTGTGCACGCCTGTTTCCCTAGGAGTTTGGAGAAATGACAAGCATTTTAACGCTCCTCAGCAGCGTTAAAACAACAGCACACTCAGCAGCTGAGAACAGAGCAAAGGTAATATTTTCTTTGCCAAAAGTCGCAGCAACTCTTCATTATATCTCACACAAGGCAAGTACATACAAACAAGGTTCTAACATTTCTGTCCTCTTTCCTAATGATAAGAAAGGGAGACAAAATAAAAAGAAAAGAACAACACTGTACATATGGTGGCTTGCGAAAGTATTTATATCTTACATTTTTTTCACATTTTGCTTTGGTACAATCAAAAACGTATATAAAATGGTCGTATGTAGTTAAAAAATAGATACCACCAATTTAAGAGGTGGTATTGTATATTTTCCAAAGCAGCACTCTAGTGTTTGGTTTTAATTCTGTTTTTTTTTTTTTTTTTAAACAATATCTTTTAAAAGATAAGAATTATTCAGTACTTATTTGAATAATAGAGAAAAAGTATTAGCGTTATCACATAAACTTTTTCAAAACACCAGCACTGATAATGGTACATTTAACACCTCCAAACACATCCAAGCCCCTATAGAATAGACATTATTGTTTAATAAGCAGCTAATCCACACTGGAGGGAGATAACTGACACTCTCCTGCACATACATAGCTTGCAACATTTGAACTGTGATCAGTACGCATTTATTTCACTTAATGAAAAACTCACAGAATCATTATTAACAAATTTTGGATGTTAGAAAACACAGGCCTCAGCATAGACTCTACCATAAAAGCAGCTTATTAACATCCCTCAAGGTTAATTGACATCACGGTCTAACTTAGCAGAAGCTTCAAACTTAGCAAACTTGACGAACTGAGTCTTTAAAATTATTACTAGAAGCAACTGCAAAACCTTTATCAGAGAGCAAATTCAATCAGAAAACATGTATCCTAAAGAAAATGCCCTGAGGTTTTTCCAAGCAGTGACAGTTGCTCTGCGCCATTTTGAGCTTTTGTGTCAAATATTGTCATTCAAAATCTGATTTTCCATTAAATTTGTGCACATGTGGTGTAAAAGAAAAGTTTAGGTTAAACAATTGCATAAATGTAAACCAAGAAAAAAAAAACTAAGAAAGACATAATATGCTTTTGATAAGGCAGAATTACCAATACATTTAAAAGGAAAACTTTACCTCGTGTTTTATATTCCGATTGATGTTCATATTTTGTTTTCTCAGTTTAGTTTCAACTTATATATTTAAGCAACATATAAGTAAATTCACCTCTTACCCATAGATGCATTTACTTCTCTAATGAATACTGTTTTTGTCTTAGTTTAAGACATGTTTTATTGCTATTCATCATTTTATGGAGAGTAAAAAAGTTCACATGAAACTACATCTTCCTCAGCAAAAGTTAAATTGCCCAACACAATTTCTATCCTGAGGAAATTAAGGGAAGACGGTGCAAAAATACAGATACTTGGATGTTTTTAGAGAGAGGAGTTTTCGCTTCTTGAAGAACACTGATCCTTCCGTCTCTTTAAAAGATTATAGCTGATTTTTAGGTCTGAAACAGAGAAAGGATTGTTCCTAGCAGTCATTTGTTGTGGCAGCTGCATCAGAACAAGTGACTCAAAAATGCTGAGCAAAGAAGCCTGACTCTGTGCTGGGGAGCGCTCCAGACAACACTAAGCAACAAACTATAAAGTGATTGAACAATGGGGATTCTTTAGTGAAAGGATATTTATGTAGTACAACAAAGAGGACTTTGAAAAATGATCTATTCACACAACTCCATTAGAGCATTATGCCAGGATTCTGTTTTATCAATTTCCCCTTGCTCTTAATTGTTGATTATTTTTATTTTCATTTAAATTTATTATTCACAGTACTTACTTTGTTAGACTTGCCTATTTAAACGTGTAACTTCAAAGACTGCCGACACTTTTGGAATTCATTTAGCATCATTGCAATCACAACTATGTCAGTGTAGTTTTCTATAAACGGGTTTCTTTTCAAGGCTTCTTTGTTCCAATTAAAGACGGTCTCCAACCTGTTTAACAATGTATTATAGCTTCACTTCAGGACAATCCTTTTTTTATTTCAACCAGCTTGTGAGTCACATTTTTTCCTTCTTTCAATTCATTATGGAGACTTGCTCATGTTGTGCCTTGATCTTAACCTCTTCCACCACCTTTCGGGTGAATGGCTTCCTGACTGGTTTAAGATTTTTATCAACCAACTCCACAATCCCACTTCACTCGCGCTGTGGTTGATTAAAAGCAGAATGCACCGCAGCCAAGGTCGAAGATCTAATCATAAGCCTTCACAAAGAGTTTGATTTAAAAATTAGGGCGTTAGTAAAAATAACCAGTATATGATTTAGCAGCAGCAAGCCATTACGCTAAACTAAATTTTGACCATTTCTTTTCACTGAAATGCAACACAAGTAGTCAAGATGGAAACTCAGAAAATGCTGGCAAGTGGTGAACAGTGGTGCAAGCTGATTTATGAAATGGTGATCTTTAACATCCTTGGTCAACTATACGCCACCTGCTGTTGATGTACAGAACTTATTGGAATCATGTGGCAACATGTCCATACCACAAGCAATTGTGACACAATCAAAAATTACTTTGCAGTGCTTTGCAATTTTTTTGTTGTCAGAGCAGATGTAACGGGTACCAGGGTTCTGGGCCCGTCAGCAGCAGACGAAGCTAAAAAAACAGCACGTGAATGAGCACAGGGGAGACGCGGTCTGTGTTACTCCAATTTCTCTCAGCTTATTTATTGAACAAACCAGCTCATTTTACTGTCAATACAGCCCAATTTATAGTTCAGTAATTTACTGTATATATAATCTAAGTAGGCATATTCCATCATAGACATAAACTTCAACATTAGCTTTCCTTAATCCAGAAATAATCCCTTCACATCATATTTTGTCACAATTCCCTCAGGGAACATGTACCTTCAATTCACTGCACTTTATATGCATATTTAATCACAACACAGTGACATATTTCATGGGCATGTATGTTACAGTTATTGTAAACTGGCATAACTATCTTTGAATTCAAACTACTTTAATTAAGTGAATGCATTAAATCACAGTTTAACCTTCCACCACTGTGTTAAGAACACAAATAAACCATGGAGCCTGATAACAGTATATTACTTTCATACCATGGAATATTTATATATATCCCAACTTCCTTTACAATTGGCTATTGTTAGTAATTCAGTGGGCTGCACAGTGGCGCAGTTGGTAGAAGCAAGAAGGTTCTGGGTTCGATTCCCGGCACGGGGTCTTTCTGCACGGAGTTTGCATGTTCTCCCTGTGCATGCGTGGGTTCTCTCCGGGTTCTCCGGCTTCCTCCCACGATCCAAACACATGACTGTCAGGTTAATTGGCCTCTCCAAATTGTCCCTAGGTGTGAGTGTGTGAGTGCGTGGATGTTTGTCCTGTTTGTCTCTGTGTTGCCCTGCGACAGACTGGGTGTACCCCGCCTCTCACCCGGAACGCAGCTGCAGATGGGCACCAGCAACCCTCCCGACCAGTAAGGGACAAGGGTGAACAGAAAATGGATGGATGGATGGATAGTAATTCAGTGGTTGCATCTAAGTAACCTGCTCTTACCCGCCGCTACAGTGTGCTAACCAACTAGCATCACGGCATGTTGGCTACTTCCTCTAGCCGCTACTGGTTCCGAAACACACCAAAAGCTCTTCCGGTATCTTTAACACAGTGAGGCATTTCCCTAAACATTTCTCCGAACAGTACCAAATAACAAAAAGTACTTGGCTAAAATAAACTTGAGGGTTATTCTCACCTGAAAAACAGCATGTAAATGAGCACAAGAGAGACGCAGTTTGTGTTGCTCCACTTGCTCTCAGCTTATGAGACGGCAGAACAGGGAGCTCAGAGTCTCCATGCAACACCTACTGGTGAAACACTGTTACTACACCCATTGTCATTAACCCCTGCTAACAGTAAATAACATAGCTTCTTATTATAACCCCATAAATATTTAAAGGAATGCATGCTCCTTTTTTTTTCTCTTTTGTAGGCACACCAATACATTTAAAAGGAAAACTTTACCTCGTGTTTTATATTCTGATTGAGCATCACACAGACACAAATAGAGGAACACATAGGTTGCTTTGAATCCACAAAAAGTTGAGCATAAAATGACAGAATCTGTAAACATGAAATTGTAAATACGTAAAATGGACCTACCACTTTCAGAACAAGTGATGCAAAAAAGTTTAGATTTTTTTCCAAGTTTTATTTAAACACTGGTATAAATTAACACAAACAAAAAATAAAGACATTTAAAAAATTTTATGAGTTTTGACAAACGTATTTCACAATTTATCAGGAGTATTTTGTGCAAGATGGTGAAAATGCTCATCCCTACCATAAATAAAAATTGATCTTGCACAATGACAAAACCTGCTTTGGTAGAGCGACTTGATGTAGAAAAGGGTTGTGATTTATTTTTAATCAACATCCAGCAAAACACTACGACAGACTGGCGACCTGTCCAGGGTGTTGTCCGGAACGTTAGCTGGGGATATGCACCAGCACCCTCCCGACTCCACTAGGGACAAGGGTGTTAGAAAATGGATGGATGGATGGATCCAGCAAAACATAATTTTCTTTTTGTTTGTTTGCTAGATTTGCTGTTTCAAAAATATTCCAAAACATATATGAGAACAGTAAATAACTGTTCTTGCATTATTTACTGTCAAGACAGTAAATAATGATTTAACTTTACAGGAATCATCTCCTTATGCCAAAACAGCGCTCCTTAATGTGAGACACACGTAAAGCAGACGTACATGCAGTGAGCATACCTGCAGTAGGAAAGAAATCCAGCCCATTTACCCTAAAAATGAGCAGTTAGTAGGGGAGGCATAAAGGAGTAAGTTGACATGGAGCCACACAGACATGAAAAACAAAACAGTGTTGTGGTTTTTGTCACCTTTAATCTGCAGATGGCTAACGGCTATGTTATCCAGTAGAAACAGAGTTTTGAGGTTTCCAGGAAATGTCACCACTGTGACAACCCTTCGTCAAAGCAGCATGCTTCAGTTATCAATTAAAATTATAATAATGAAGTACAACAAAACATAAAGCTTCCTCAGAAAAACAATTTCTCTACACCAGAGGTGTCCAAAGTTGGTCCTCGAGAGCAGGCATCCTGCATGTTTTAGTTCTCTCCCTGGTGGAAGTAACAACCTCCTCAGCATGTCAATGTCCCTCTTAGGCCTTCTAATGAGCCATCATTTGATCATTTGATGCAAAATATTTAGCAAGGTGTTTGGGGCAAAAAGGGTAGAAAATATTTACAGTATTTACATTGAATGAAAATTTTTCAATACCGGTTCAATATTGGCAACCCCCGGCTGCCGGTTCAAATCTCCACACTGTCTGTGTTAGTCATGTTCTTGGGTAAGACATTTCAACCACCGTGTGAGAGCCTAAAGCTGCTGATGCTTCTGTCAGATTGCCCCAGGGTAGCTGTGGCTACGATGTAGCTTTTCACCATGAATGTCTGAATGCAGTTTGAAGCGCTTTGAGGTCCTCTGGACTTGAGAAAGAGCTTTAAATGTGCAGACCATTTATTTCCATGTTTGTGTGATATTTTTGTTGATTTAATTTCTCAGAACAAGCACACTATCTAATAGTAATCTGTGTCAAAGTATTATTTTAAGGACAAAATTACAACAAAAAACAACAATAAAAAAATATTGAAAAAGAATAGTTCTGAGATAAAAACCTACACAAAGGAAGGCTGGATTTTAAAAATATGTTGTGTTTTTAAAATAAACTTTTTAAAGCACTTTAACCCCATTAATCTAGAAACCCTAAAGATGATAAATAATTTTTTATACTTTCCATTTTTTTTAGTTAAAAAGAGAAATGATTAAAGTTTCTGCTGATTTCATATAAATTGATTTGCTGCTAGAAAAAGCCAGATGAGGATACAGAAATGTTGCCAATCTGAGGTACTTGCCTGCTTGCTTGACATAATTTATACCATTGCCATTTCACAAATTCATAATATGTTTACCAAATTTAACATTATCACAAAATTCCCCAATTATGTCACAATATCTAACAATTTTACAACTTGAAGAGTATAGCCTCAATGTACCAGTTGTTTTGTCCGACATTGTTAAGACGCTTGGGAAGGCTCTGGAGGTTAAAGCCAGCTTTTGGGTCTGCTGATGGTCACAGCTTCACGGGCTGCAGGTTTCACTGGATGCAGTCCCTGGAGTTGGAATGCAGCTGAACACTTTGTCTTTGTCCTGCAGCTTTGTAGCTTACAAAACAAAAAAAATGTATTTTACAAAGACAGTATTTTGTACTGTCATAATGAATAATACAACAGTATCATAAAATAATGTTAATAATGTGAGATGAACTCAGGAGCTCCTGTGTATAATTCATAGAATAACATCAAAGTAGGTACCACCACAAAAAAACTATTAGAAAAATGTAGTCAAAGTTTTATGTAAAGAGAGTGACACTCACCCACAGTCGGATTCTTAAATGATAACCAGTATTGCATTGCAAAAACTGTGCTTGTACTACTAATCTTCCCTCAGTATGCATTCATCTACAATAATGGTCAGATGATAAACTGATCATTGAGGAGGTGGACAAAAGCTCCAACGCAACAGGGAACTACTGCCACAATATAGAAATGATCGCCTCATCTTAAACTGCAGAAAACAAGAAAAGAGGATTCTGGATTTCAGGAGAAGGTCAGTTGCACAAGCACTATTTCTTTGCAGTACTGCATTTAAGTCTGAAAATATGTAATTTATTTTTGATATTGTACAGGTTTGTATGTCTCCTTTAAAGGTCAGCCTTTCCAAACATTTACATGTTTGGGGAGGTTTCTCAAGAGATAAGGATCTGAAAGAAGTAAATAGTAAATAAAGGATTAAAATACTCAAATAGTCATCCTGATTTGATCTGCATGTACACCTACAATAAAAAAGGGGGGAGGCTTTCATTTGACCAGGTATAGCAAAGTACTGAATCAAAAAAAGGGTTTTGCTAAATCTCCGTGGCTGAGAAAGTAAACATAGTTCATGAGTGTGGTGGGCATTCATAATTTCCAAAGTTTAAACTGCTTTCCGTCGGGGCCAGAGGCTGAATCATCAGGTGTGACATGACTTTTACTCTCCAGATCCCTGACTGCTCCTTGTTGTTAACTCTGACGCGACAGGTTTCTTTATATTGAAAGGAAACCGTACCGGTCACGCCATGCAGTGCCTACACGACAAGGATACTGGCAGTGTGGGTTTATGCTCATTACACAATCACTTCTCATGCCAGCAGATCTGATAGAAGTACTGTGATGGAAGTGAGCAATGAGAGAGGGTAACCTACAGCTGCAACGTTTCCCGCTGTGCTCCCCGTTCCTCTTTGAATCAAGGCTTAAAGCTTTCTTCTGAGACCAAATTACAGGATCTTCCCCCTGCGCAACGGCTCTTCGAAGGCACTCTCCCTCTCTGTTGGGCGGCTTTCACCACAATAAGATGGAAATGTGACACAGTTAGGTGGGACTCCTGCCTAGGCCTGTATAGCCGATCGGAGGTGTGTGTGACACATTTCCAGCAACTCCTAGCTGCTCCCAGAACAGCTGCTGAGGACTGTTATGACAGCTTTCCACTGAGAGCACAGAAATCCATCTTCTCTCTACGACACTTCTATTCCAGTTCAGTCACTTTCATTTTTCCTTTTTCCAGTTTTTGCAAGGCTGTCATTCAAGCTGCCTTGATTGGGTTTGGGGAGGCAAAAATAAAATAAAAACACCTTTTTTCATAACACTTGGCATGCGTAATTACACAGACCAGTAACTCACCTGGATCCTTACATTTCTTAACAACATGTATTAGAAGGAGAACCTTTGATCTTGCATTGCCTCCAACCATCCTTTCATGGTAGTTTTAAAGTTTTATCACAGATAATGCCCCTGGACAAATCTGGGATCAGAGACGAGAATCAAGACAAGGCAGGCAACGCATGATACAGTTGATGTGTGGGATAAAAAACACATATAACTCATAGCATAAGTGAACTTGGCAGAAAGGTAGAGGAGTGTGAAGCTCAGCCCTAAATTGTGCATTTGCACTGCATAATCTCAAAACAGGCACCTGTTTACCCTTGCTTTACTTTGCATAACCAACAGGAGACCAGGAGGAGACATGCTTTCTGAACAGCAGTCTGTGTATAAAACTTTGCTCCCAGTCACGAATTTTAAATAAAATAGTAATAAAAAAATAAAAAAAAAAACTCAAGTAAAAGCCCAGAAAACAAAAGAATGGCATTTTTAATGTTTGGCGAGAGACATTTTGAGGGAGCCAGACAAAATTTTTATTTCTTTTAATAATCTTTCTGAAACAGATGACATTCATGTTCCTCTGATATTGTCTAGCTTTGGGTTAAAGGCTGAAATATTAATGGGGTATTGCATACATATGAGCACAGATGAGCGGGGAAGTAGCCAAACAGTTAACTGCAGGGTGTGTTGTCTGGCTGGCTTGCAGCTAGCGTATAAAGAAAATAGGGATTTTGTTTTTAATCCTCCAAAGCCCCTCGTCTGAGACATTTGACATGGCAGCTCATATTGCAAACTGAAAACACATGATTTCATGCAGTGGTCAAATATTAGTCACACCCAAAATGCAAGTTAGGACAATAATCCCCTAATGTCCAAAACAAGAGTCGTGTCAAGTCAAGTCAAAAGAATGCCTGAATCTTAAACAAAACAAAATTCGAGCATATCACTACTCTTAATTAAACTTACATAATTAAATAACTATGTTACTTAATTATGTAAAAATGTTCCAATGTTGGCACATTTTTACAACTTTATAAAAATGTTGTATATATCAAACATGACTTAAAAGAAACTTAACTTCACAATTTAACGCCTTAAAGTTTTCTTATTCTCTGTCATCTGCATAACAACAATGCCTTTCCTTTTCCTTATGCTGTTTATAACCAAAAATTGAATTCTTAGGAGCATTGGACTCAGAAGTATTTTGTATGGTAAGCTCAGCAGACAGACATTACCATCTGGTGTTTTCTAATTGCAGCTGCCACTAGTCTGGTGAAGCTGTGTGGGAGGAGCTTTGTGTAACTAGGCGGTACATTGTAGAAGCGAACATTTAAGCACCTCTGAATGGCTGATAGGGGAGAGAATTAAAGCAGCACTCCATGAATGTTTTGGATGAGTGAATAACAATTTAACATGATATAAAGCTCAAAAATGTCAAATTTACACATTTACATCTCCCCGTTTAAATTTTCCTAAATGAGTTCCTACAACACTAAATTTCTGATCTCTGTTGCTGGAGTGATGTCTAAGATTTTAAATTAGTCAAACCAGGTATGTTTTTCGTAGCCATTTATTAAGAATCATAGCTTAGTTTTGGGTTTACGGCTTTCAAAACTGTTAGCAACACAAATTATTTTGTCACAATCTAATGTAAAAGGTGTCCACAGTGAACTCTTTCAACTGTTCACATTGAAAAAGAGAGACTCCATTAGCTGCTCCTCCTTGTTGTCTTTCTGTCTGTGTCATGTGACCTGCTCTGTGAGCTGCTACCAAACAATTTTCAGAAGTTTAAGGGAGAGCTTTGAGTTCAGCAGAAACATTGGTGAATACATCTTCTGATGTTCAAAGCAAAGTTTTATGTTCATGAAGTAGAAGACATGGGGCCACATTTGTTGCCGTTCAAACAACAGAAAGCCATAGCAAAACAAAGAACACACATGCTAACATTAGCCAAACAGTTCAGCAAACTTTTCTGCACTAAAACTTGAAGTTTATTGAAGGCACAAAGCTGTATATTGCCTGTGTTCACAGTTCTATGTACTTTTGTGAAAGCATGTGTCGCTCTCAGGAGCACAATGGATACAAGCATCATGTGATCCCATCTGCAAAAGGCCTAGCCATGACATGATTTTATTACTGAATATTTAACTTCAGTCAACTGTTCATGGTATTAGAACAATGTGGAAACAATTTGATATAATAGCAAACAAGCTATGAAGTAGAAAATAACATTATGAGTGGAGCCAGCAGATACTGAGAAACATAGGGAACAGAGGTCACTGACCGTAACAGTTGTAGTTACTTTTCTTTCATGTTTTACCATGAGATATAGCTGTGGGGAGCCACACATCTTAATGGCATGGAGAAGGTTCATCTGACATATTTGTTTTAAGTGGTTAATTTGTTATTTTCAAAATGTTTTACAGTATTTATAAGAATAAAGCATGAACATTTGATATTTAAGTGAAATTAAAATGATAACTTTGATAAGTCTACTTTAAGAGCCCGGTGATGTGACTTGCGGTTTCGCTAAGTTCAGAAAACAGTTGATGCAACCGGACCCCACTCTTTGCTAATTAAGAGCAACTAAGACAAAAAAAAAAAAGAGTTTTCAAGTTCACAAGCTTCTTCACTAGCAGGCCACAGTGTTATGTTTGTTTTGCAAATCATATATTTTGTATAAGCTGAAACAGTGAAGTTAATATTTTGTGCATCATCTATGTGTTTTATCAATTCTACACTGTACTTGAGATGTAAAAATACTATGTCGATTGAAGATATATGACATACATACACAGCAAACATCAGTTATAGGAATTCTCATGTCTAGCATGCCAGCTTTGTGAGCAAGCTGGTATACTAACTTTCTGAGTCAGTAGCTGCAGACTCCAATCTTTATGTGATATTCAGATAGTGAAATAGTGTGTAGAAAGCTTTATTAAATGGGTTTCCAAGGCAGAGAAACTGCATGTAAACCTTCCCCTGCCAAGTGCAACACAAATTGTCTGCTGCAGTGGTGTAAAGCACTCTGCCACTGGACTCTACAGCCACAGAAATGTGCTCTTTGAAGTGATCATTCATACCTCTCTGTCTGGCAAGCCAATGGACCAGTCTGGTTTCGGCAGTTGCCAGGAGAACAGCACCTTCCAGAGTGTATTGGTCAACTAATATCTGGCACATCTTTGTCCTTCTGATTGTGAGGTATCTACAGAAAATATCCACTTTGTGTACATTCTTTACATTTTTGTCTCAATTTGATCCCTTTGACTCCCATTATAACCACGTATTCTTGATGGACTGTAATCCTGGCATTTTAAAATAACTTTTCCAGGAACCCAAAATAATCTTTATTTTTACCTTCAACCTAAAACTAGTTTTGGGTTGTCATTCCAAGACTAGTTTTAGGTATGGCAACCCTCCTGAAATTAGCACAAGCTGTATTGTTCCATTTCATAAAATTTCAATGGGGACATGGTTCTATTACCTTCAGAATGCATGTCAATAAAAATACTGAAGACCATAAAAGTCGTCTTGGTCTGTTGGCAAAGATATAAGGGATTGGAGTGGATGTGATTGAGGAAATATTTTGTATGTGTATATGTGTAATTTGAAGGATCAAAAGTTAAGTTGGCTTTATGTTTTCTTTATCAAGGGAGAGACCTTTCTCCTCTCTCTCCTATTGGACATGTGGCATAGCATGTTTATGCAAGTTCTCTTTCTAGTGAGGCAGTTTGCAGTGTTGTCTACCTGTTTGTGGTGGGTGGTGTTCCACTCTCCCCACTCTACACACCAGGTGCAGCCAGAAGCCCACCGTTGATTGGTGGGCGGGGCAGATGGCTTTATAGCTGAGCAGGCCGCTGCAAGGTGTATGTGTCTTTGTTTCCCCTGCTACATGTCGGCTGCCTGAGTGGCTTGTGTTCTTGATCGGCTCGTTTGAGATCGTAAGTGCCAGTTTTGCACTTGGCTGGGATTGTGGTTGTTTTTTTTTTTGGGTGCTATACCTGCCGGGCGTTTCTGCGGCGTTGCTCTACTGGCGTAACACCGGCTGCAGCTGGAGGTTGTTCTGGCGTGCAGCTTCCGTCTAGTCCTTACCTGCTGATCCGCTCCCTCCCTAGGCAGGCTGTGTATCTGTTCATGGGTAAGCTACCTATTTAGATTTTTATTTATTTTACCTGAATCCACAGTAATGGGTTTTTGGGCACCTGATTGTATTGTTTTGGAGCGGCAGCGCTTTGGACGCTCTGCTGTCTTGTTTGGGACGCGCTCGACTAAACCTGTTGCTGAGTGGGCGGGGCATGATTCCTCTGGCCCGGTTGAAAGGCATTTGAAACTGGATAACGATAATTTGTTCCATTGCTTGAAGTGTTTTTGTTTTTTTTGTTTTTTTTTGTTTTTATGTCTTTGTTGTGCATAATTGAAATTACTATTTGTTTTTTTCTTGATTTACTAATGTGCTTTTTTTGCAATGCGTGTTTTTGTTTTTTGGAGTAATTAAGAGTGGTCGTTCTCACTCTCCACCTTTTCTTTCCTGTGACCGAGTAGTAGGCCTGAAGCTGTGTTTTTTTTAAAAAAGAGAAATGGTTTAAGAAAATTGTTTAATAAAATATTGTGTACTGTTCTTGTGCATCTTTTTTAAAAAGATCTCCCCCTGCTGGTCACATGTTCATTTATCCAGGAGACGGTTATGAGAAGACTAATTCTCTAGAGAAACTGATGCAGCATTCTTGAAGTCTGGAGAGTGAGGATGGGTTTTCTGAGGAGATTGTAAACACAAGTCAGAATTAATTTAAGGGGCATGAGAGATTGGTAGATGAATGGATGCCTGGCAAAGGAGGAACCTTTGTGTTAAGAGGAAGAGGCATTGAGTGAGTGATTGGAAATCTCCATGCAGAATGAAAAATGAGGAAATCCCAGGGTGTTTCATAAATGAAGAGACTCTGCCATACTTTTGTCCTGCTATCTTGACTATTGGACCACATTACTTCTCATTTTCCAGCATCAGCAGACCTTTGACTACATTTGGCTTTATTGTCCATGAGGACATCTTGCAGGCAGCTAGTCCTGCACTTCTCGAACCTAATACAGTTGTCAGTAAATGCATACAATGCCTATAAATAAAATTTTAAGGTTTTATTGCACTTTTACATTTGTGTCATTTGGAGGTGTGAGGGTAAAGGGTGTCTTTTTTTTTGTTTTGTTTTTTTTTTCTTTTAACCTTAATTGCTCCAAAAGTAGAAAAAAAAAAAGACTTGAAAAGATTGTCAGAGTGAGATAATTATTATTTGGTCAAAACACTGATGACCATAGTGATTAAGTATTTTTTTATTTATTTTTTTTTTATCCCCCACTTTAAAGCTGTTGGGGCTTTTAAACAAAGTTTCAGCAGGAGTTAAGAGAGATTACATCTGGTGAACAAGAGTGACTGGAATATTTGTCCATTTTGCCCACAAGACCATCAATGTCTATTCTATTTTATATCTTCATTGTAACGGACCAACATAAATGGAGACAAAATAATAAGTTAACTTGATACAGGACCAACTTAACTAAATCAAATACATTTTTCATTCTGAAAACTTGGTGAAATTAAGGCAGATCTGTAGGACAAGGAAACTGTACATATTTGTGGAATTGTATAAGCTCTAAAGCCTGCCCCGAGTGGCCCACTTCCAAAGTACAACATTTGGAAAATGTTTTAATTTTTTTTTTTTTTCTTGAACTTACAATTTGTTGACTTCATCCATTTACTAGTATGCTTTTATTTTACTTTAAAAAATTTATTTAGTGCTTTTAAGGAAATGTAACACAAAATGTTGAAATGCTTGGTATTATCTTTGCTCTTACCAGAAAGCATACATTTAAAAACCAGGAAGCCATCTTGTTCGCAGTGACTGTATTCAGCCCAGATTTAAGTGCTATACTACTCATGACATTCACCAGCTGTAAACTATAAATCCCTGTTAAATACAGACCACAGGGATTGTAAATGCTAGGTCTAACATATTCATCCTGCTGTATATTTTTGTCGTACATTGCACTATGCCTGTTAATGAAACGGGCTCAAGGATGCGCAGAAGAAATGAATGAGTAACAGCACTGGAGATGTTGACAGGCTAAATCTCCAGTAAAACAGAGACCTGATGTTGGATAAAAATAAAGGTTACACTGCAGATCAATTTGTTTCCTCTGGGGAACTGAATTATAATGCAATTTTGGGTGACCTTGCAGTCAGGTGTGTATGAGGCAATACTTGGCCAGCTGATCCTAAATATTTCTCAAGCATAAGGAGATCAAACTCTGCCTAAAGCCTTTTTTAAGCTGCCACCTCTCAAACCAGCAGACCACAGTGCGTGGCCTCTTTGGCTCTTCGTGGCTTATGTGTATGTATTTCTGCCACTTTGTTCTGAGCCTTTATGCCTCACGCCATTAGCAAGCTGCCTTCTCTCTCTGTTTCCTGCACATGCCAGCAGGATTTAGATGCCCTATGTATTATGGATTGGAAAAATAAACAGAACGTGGCAGCCATTTATATGACACACTTGTGAGATCACAGGACAGAAGTGATAAAAGTGGTCAAATAAAGCTTCATGGAAAGATAAAGGGAGGCTGTGATGGAGCCGGGCTTATAAGTCTGCTGAATATTTTCTGATACTTTTCTCCGCATGTTGCCTTGTAAGCAATTACATTAAGCCACTGCTCCCTCTTGATAGAAGTCTATTAAAGTGGGTTTTAATCTAATAAAAGGCTTATGTATGTGTTGTAGTGATAATTATTCCTCTCATTGAGGATGATGGCACCCTCATCAAGTACCACTTGGATTCAGAAGACCTGCTTGTGCACAAGCAATTTGTATTGCTTTGTGAACAGAGTAATCTTATCCCTGGGGTAGAAAAGCTCACATTTCACTTTAAATTTAGGGATTTGGCAATACAAGTTATTTAAACTTGACTTTTTAGTCTATATACGTTAAGGAAATAAGCTAATAGAAAACATAGCTTAAATGCAATGTTTTGGTAAAACTCGTTTAGCTAGCTTTGTGAATATCATCACAAAGCTAGTTTACTAATGACCACAATTAGCAATTTTTCATAACTATTGACATCTGGTGTACAATATCTAATATTGCTTGTTGCTGTAGTTGTAATTAAATGCATTTATATTCTTTCCATTCTATTTTTTTTGTTAGCGTTTGGCATATTTTTGTGACATCTACAAAGAAGTTAATTACTTTCTATTTGTAAATCAAATGTTTTATGTACTCAATGAATGACTGCCATTTAATTTATCTGCTAAGATAAATGTTAAACATGCTGATGTCGGCTGCATCATTGGTTTTACTTGGGAGGTTATGATATACTTTTTTTTTTTTTTTTTTTTTTTTTCTGTTCTTTTTCAAATCAAGTCACATGCAACCTGGCTGCCACTGCTTAACAAGCTTTCATTCTGCATGTTTATAAAATGCTGAGTGGCAGCAGGTAAAGCATGAGGAATAAAGTAGAGGGGTTGGAAGGGTAAGCCTGATACTGTGCTGCTTTATGATGAGGTGTGCCCATTTGGATCCTTTTGCACTTAGATCCTAGTGCTTATTCAACACAATGTTGAGCTGACATTATTTTATTGTGCCTAAATGTGGAAAAAATTTAACACTAAATCATTTTTTGGACTCAGAGTAGATCTATTTCTTACAATAATCTTTTGCCATGAGTTCTGCAAGAACGGAAATGAAGACTAAACACTTTCCTTATGCACATTACAATGCCATCAAAAGCATCCTTGCAATGTATGCCTCTCTTGATAAGCCACAATGTTTGTGGCTTATCAAGAGAGGTTGCTGTACAACTATGTATCCTCTTGTTGGCAAAACGGCGCCATAGCTGTTCTGAAGTACGGCATTCAGTATCAGAAAATCTCAGGAATGAAAATGAAAGGGTGAAATTCTGAAACAAAACTGCCAAGAAGGTTTGCATTTCTATTCCTTCCTATACGGCAAAACATGCTCCCAAAAGGCATTTATGTAATTAATAGCAGTGCTTCATGTAATGTCTATGACTGTAAGTAAAGAGCTAACCTCAAGGACAATGTCTTTGATTTACCCATCCATCTATATAGGAAAATCTCACCTTCAATAATGACTGAAAGAATGAGATTTTGGATGCAAACAAAGGTTTTTTTCTATTAAAATCTTTATTTATTTTTATTTCATTGCTGTGCAATACTTTTTGGGGGAATAAATCTCATACATCAAAAAACCTGAGTTTGTGGTTTGAGCAGCTGAGTTGAAAATGTGGGTTGCATCCATGAAAAGCTTGCCAAATCCCCTGTGCCAATACAAAGACATTTACTCTATTGATTTAGTGTCATTTATTTGATTGGATTATGAAAGTTTGAAGAGACAAAACAAATTGGCAAAGAATTTCTTAATTTTAATAGTCAGGACTGTGGGCAAGCCACTCCATCCTCTCCAGTACCAAATTTTGAATGTATACTTTGATAAACCAAACTCTGTGGTAGAACTTTGTAATCCAGTCTCAACGAGTGGACATGTGGGATTACAGCTTGTTGTAGAGCGTCATCCCTCTCTGCACTAAAATGGCTTCCACTGATGATGGGCCTTGTTTTTCCAGTAAAGGAGATGCTGCTCTACAGGATCACACCTCTTCCAAAAGCTGTTTGGCAATGACGGAGGATCTGGCAAGCTTTTAATGAGTACAACCCACATTCTCCACTCTGCTGCACAACTTATGAAGGCCTTTTGCTCACAAATTGGTCTCTATTAGAGAGGAAACAAATAAGCTTTCAAGCTGTATAATATATATTGCAAGATGCATCATTTCAACAAAGGAAATAGGTTGTATGGGCATCAGATTACAATGCATCTCAAATAGTTCCCTCTGAATGGCATGTCTCTCTGGGTCCAGATCAGAAACTTGCTGGAAAAGCTAAATGTTGCTTTTGGCCTGAGAATCCCTTGGAGTTTACCAGAGTTGCAGTAATGATGAACAAGCAGAATACAATGGAAAGCTGTAGATTTGTCCTGTAGAACCCACAGTATGGCATGTAAAGTACCAAGTGCATTTAAATACATGTTCTTTTTAAACTACAGCATATCTGATGTTCAGTTTTCATTTGTCATAACTAGATGTTTAAAGGTTTATTTTATTAATCAGGAGGCATTCATTAAGAGAAGTTTTGTATTTTATCTTGCAGAGAAAATCGTTAATCCAGGAACAGTATCTCTGCCAAAATGATAACATGTATAAATGGGGAGGGGAAAAAAAAAATGCTGTTTTTAAAATTATTTTCTGATTGGATATTATATGAAACCAATCCCATGTAAATTCTGTCATAAATCAAAATATGTTTCTAACAATTTGGCTCCACTTCAGATTCCTATACCTGAAAGTTAAAATAACGATCTAGACAAAACAAAGGCAACATTTAAACATTTACATGCAAACTGATTTGCATTTCTGGCCCAAAGCTTGGTGGAAAAGTTTGGCAGGTCAGTTGACTGCCTCCTAAGATAATCCATTACACTGTATGGAGCAGCAAATATAACAACTCAGTATCTCTGAATCACATTTCACCCAGCAATATTTGACAGAAGTAATTTGTAGCAACACGTCAGGCAAAAATTGGTTAAAAAATGCTTCTCAGATTATTCAGTATACTTATGAGTAACATACAAAACCTTTCATATCATACTCAAAAGTTCATAATATCAAAGGGCACGGGCTGATAAGATATCCAGGAAACGTGAAGGCTTGCAGAGAAAATTACACGCATCCAGGGAGCAATATCTTGCCCAAAATGAAAGTGATAAGTGTGTCACCTAGACAGAAATAAAGCTATGAATATCTCAGAGCATAACAGTGCAATTTTTTTTTCTGATTGTCTGACTTGATCTAGAGTTCATGCTTCTAGCATTATTGAAAACCATAGAAACGGACGTATATGAAGTCTGTTTGCTAAATATAGCTACAACGTGCTGGATTGGAGAAGTCGGGGACAAAATAACAGTCACTAAGAATTTATTTTGTCTGCAATCCCTTTCCGGAGTGTAGCCACTTCATTTACAGACATTTTATTTCCAGTTATGTTGCCACCTTACAGATCTTGAAGATCAACTGATTAAACGTAATCACAAAAGTGTACTGCAATGTCTTTATTATTGTTTCTTTCTTTAAGCAATGCTTTTTTTACCAACATTTTTAAATAAATGACCACCAGTGTCCTTCCTTTACCAAAACTGCTGAATTTTAATAAAAAAAAACAGGAGCATAGAAGTTACAAATTTCCAATGCAGAAATTCATACGAATGCATAAAATGGCAGGCCAAAAACACAGTTATTTCCACATAGTAAACATCTGAGTCGATAGTAAACATGCTTTTGATATACAAAAGCATGTTTAAAGATGATTCTTTTAAGTTTAAAGAAACCGGAGGAATACCTTTTGACTCTTGGCCTTTAACACCAGAGCTCTTGACAAGCTCTGGTGTGGAACCTAAAGCCTTTTCATTTATTATGAGACAACTAAAAATGGAGTTAAACTTGGCAAAGGTCAGACAACAGGAGTGGTGCAAATGTAAGCCAGAAATGTCTCTAGTGATCCATAAGCAATGATGGATGCCAATGGGTATGAGAAGAATGATCATCTTCAGAACTTGAGCTGATGAAAATCTATCTACATTCCCCAGGAAAGATAGATTTGCATGCGAGTTTCAGCTCTTGAAAACTTACATATTCAACTAGTATCACCTCAGTTAGTCATGTGATGTGCAGCACAGAAATTTTACAAATGATATAGACATTCAGTGGGATACACTTGACAGAGACCGCATAAATAAATATAAATAATTTAGAGGACTTACTTTTGTGATTTCTGCTCAAATTGGCTTTTGTGTTCTAAGTATTTTATTTTATTTTTTTTTATTTATTTATTTTTTTTAAATCACTCGCTACAATGCCTGGGGGTTATTTTTGGTAGTTGTGCTGAATACCAGTGTTGTGGGTTCTGCCATGGTAGATAGTTGGTAGTTGAAAATCAGTCTGGCCTTCCTGGTTAACACTGATCCCAGTCATGAACACCATCCATGCTGTTTTTGTACCTAAATTATTCTGAAAATTGTGCAGTATTCAAAAAAAACAATTCCACATGGTTTTGTTCATGTTGTATAGAATAAAGTACAAGTACCCAATAATAAATCAGAATAACAAACTATTGTATTTTGCGCATACTAGTTATACATGGCAATACTCCATTCATTGACGACCCCCAAGATGTATAATGGTTTAAAACAAAGCACCTCATTGAACTGAAAAGCTTTGCTTTGTGAAAAACAAATGTGAACGACTAAATATTGCAAAAAGTATACTTTCACACATTCAAATCATGAAATTCAGGTGATCCAAATTACAAAAAGTTGTATCAAAACCTAGAGCAAGCATGCTGATGTCAGACTAAAAGTCTTTGCATAAAAGCAGGATGAAAGACATAAATATCAGATATGTTGCAATCAGCTGGAATTTCCCAAAAAGTATTCATTCACTAATCCATGTATTTGAATTCAGGGGTTCCTGTCACATCAGTTATGGATGTAGAAAATCTAGACATGCGGTCTGCTTCTGCAAACATTTGTGAGAGAATGGTAAGACCTCAATGACTCTGTGAAATCCATCACAGGATTTCATCTCTGCAAGACGTCCAGTCATGAAATTTCATCTAACTATATTTTCTGCTGTCGACTGTTGGTGGTATCAAAACTGCGTTGAAGAAGTTGGGGATGACAACATGATGTTGAAGGCCATCTAAAACCACAGAGTGGGATTAGCAGATGCTGGGGCACATGTACTGAGTCATGAGATAATGCTTTCAGATTCTTTATATTACATGTGGCCTTCAGAGTAACTCAAGAAATGCACTTAGGGAAACTCATAGAACAAAACCCATTTAGATCCTTGTCAGAGCAGCTGAATCTAAGCCTGACGTCACCAAGTGCAGTGCTTAATGTCTGACGCAGTTGTGTAAAGCTTTGGAGTTGCCTCATCACCTTAGTTCCAGTGAAAGGAACTTTTATCGCTTCTGTATAATCAGACATTACAGGATTTGGATGGCATCATCTGGTTCTAAGCTGAATGCGTACCAGTCTACAAGAAAGAGCTACAAAGACATGGAGGCATGGTTTGGTGCGACAGACCTCACCTGAAAGTGTTGTCGCACATTGCTATGAAACACTTCTGAACCTTGTGAACAGCATTACCAGAATAGGTAAAGCTTTTGTAGCTACAAAGGATGAACTATGTTATATTTAAGCCATTCTATTTGTAGTGAGAAGTCATCAAAGTTAATGTGTTTGGAAAGTCAAGTGACCCAATAGTTTTGGCAATGTGGTACATATTGCAAAGGATTGATTGATTTTAGCCAGCACTTTTAAGACATAATAAAAGGAGGTAAAAACTCCCACAGCAAACAAATTGTTTTAATTCTCTGCTTCTTTACCTTTGTGCACATTAGTAATATGGTGGATTTCGAATGGCACTAAGAAGGCTATGAAAAACCATTCATTTTGCTGGAAATCCTGAGCCATTTTTTAAAAGGTAACGACTCAAATGTTTCCTGTCAGCAGAATGACAAATAACACTCAGGGGTCCTCAAATGCACCAAGTTTCCAAAGTTGAATAAAGACAAATTCAAGTTCTTATTTATGCATAATTCATTATCATTATTCTTTCTATCCTGTCAGCCTGCTATGTGTTTGAGTTCAAGGGCAAAGATGAAATGATAGTACAAAGGGGCTGGGTAAGTCACAGTGGTAAAATGGCATTATATCTCTTGCTTAATGTTTAATCAACGCTGTCACTGAGCCCACACAGGGCTCAGTCAGACTACTCAATTTCAATGACTCCACAATGTGTGTGTGTGGGTATATGTATGCATGTGTGTGTTTGCATCAGTGTGAATGACTGTATATGAGACCAGCTTAGAAGCTAACATTCTGTCTGAAATGTCCTAGAAACTTTCTCTGCCATGAGTATATTTTCGGTGCAAAATGAGAGCTGAAAATCACCAATTAAAATGTCAATGATGAAACCATCAGGCAGGACAATGGCAGACTTTCATTACACTGATTCAGTGTGTTCCACATACATATCCCATAATTGCTCTACCAGTTAAATAAGGGTTTTTCTCATTTTATTCATTGTAGCTGTAACCAAAACCTAATTGTCTCACACATTTACAACTTTAAGGAGAAACAAGAGGAGTGAGCCTTTAAATCTTTTAAACTGTGTTTAAGAACTCCTTTTTAATAAATTCTTGATGGATTTCTGGCTTCATGGAGAAGGTAATAAAAGTTACAGACGGTCACTGAGTGCTCAACATAAATATGACACAAGTTTTAAGCTATTTCTTTGGATTTTGTGTGTTTGCACTTCTTAATAAACAGAAGTTCACACATCAAATAAATCAAGGCACTCCCAAAACAAAATTGCTGCGTTTTGTAAAGATACAGAAGAAATTTCAAAACTAACAAAATAGTCAAGATTTTATACATGTAAATATACATTGTGTGCAGTGCCTTCCCCTCAGACCATTTCATATTTTCTCACATTACAACCACAGACTTCAACTACATGATAAACAAAAACAAAGTGTTGCATAAGGTACAGATTATCTGTGTTCAGCAGGAATTTTGCCAAGTTCCACTCTGGCAGTTTTGCTTTTTGATAACAGTTGAGCTCTCCTGGTTTTTCTTCCTTATTGTGGTTCAAAAATTGTTGTATCTTAATATTGATGTGAAGCTTGAATGGTTTCAGATTTAATTTTTTCCCTCCATCAGAGGTAAGTGCTTCTGATTACCTTCAAGGGACCATTACAGAATTTATGCTGGATAGGTTTCAGTAAATTTTGCTTATTTAGTTCTGCCAAGAATGTCAACGGCAGAGTTGTCAGAACTAAGTGAAATGTGTTGGTTGTCTGCCTAAATCTGACTTTTAAACATAGCTCATATGTTTTTATTAATGCCGTGAGCAGGACTTTTGGAAAATCATTCCAAAAGTTTTAGATTTGTCTTTTTATGTTCAACATCAACCTTTTTAATATCAACAGGACCTGGAGAATATACCACTCCACATAAGGGCAAATTTACTAGACTATGCTTCAATCATGAAGCCTGTGTTACTGTTGTGACCCTGCAGGATCCATGAGGACTCTTTACAGACGTGTGTGCACCTCAGATTTTTACCACAAAGACAACAGGAAAATTCAATCTCTCAATCAAAGGGTTGCCCAAACACACAAAACATGAATTAGATCATGAACAGAGGGGAAAAAGTAAAAACTATGCTAGCAGTATTGTATATTTTCAAAGCACATAGTGCCTTTCTATAACACAATCAAGTAACCATATTACCTTCAGTTGTTAGTGCTGCATTTATCCAAGATTATTTTAGAAATTGACTTTGGACACTTTGAAATTGGCTTCTGTCAGAATGTGTTGAATTTCTAGTATGTCACTGATTTATTTACTGACTGTTAAACTATGTAAAAGCCAAATAAGGTGGCCAGTGAGTGTGTATTTGGTAAAATGCTGCTTTTCAGCACACATAAAAATAGAATCAAATGTGTTGGCGAGGTATGAACAGTGTTCAGTTGCAAACATGGAGAAGTATGTGAAGACTTTAAGTCAGATAAAGTATTGCTAGATGTAGAGATCACAGTCATGTGTGGGTGGATCTAGTCAGGATCCAGTGATAAATTTGTTGCACCAGAAGTTGAGGCGAGTGATGGGAAGAATAGTTTTTACTTGACTGGCTCAACTCAAGTCTTTCCATTTGATACTGTGATCTAGTTAATAAAATAAAAATATTTTCAGTGGAAAGATTTGACTTTTTTTTTTTTAAGACTCTCATCAACAAAGTAATCATTCATCAAGTGGCTGACCAAGTGAGCATTATAAAATAGCAAATATTCAACAGTAATTTTTTTTTTTCTGTTGCTGCCACTACTGGACTGGTGAAAACAATTTCTGTTGCTGAATAATAATGAAATTTCAATAATGCCAGTGCTCACTGAAAAGAAAAACAAGTGTTTCCATGATACATAGTCCATATATTGACAGATGGGGGAGCTACATTTTGACTCTGCATGTACCCTGGACCCATGTGAAACCACAAGAGGAACACCACTCCACAGCACTGAATTGAGTTTGCATCTCAGGAGGTGGAGGAATTTTTCCACCTGTACAGCAACGTGCCACAAGAATCTATATGTTCTGCACTCATAAACAATAGTTTTTGGATCTATAGAGGTACAAAATTTGGATGGTATTTTTAGCTTTTTGTCCATTAATTTATTTTGGAGTAAAAGGAGAGTTTCAACCTGCAGTAATGACTAAAACATAATAATCTAACTCTCCTCCTCTCCTTAACTGTACTGAATATTTTAGTTCTTTTTTTTTTTTGTCTACCTATTTTCTCTTGGCTTCACAACCCTCACTGCATTATTTTGGCTCATAGCCACTTCTCTCATCAGCCTCGTTGCTGCCAGATTCAGCCAAGTCTTTTAAGCATACACCGAGTTAAAACCAGTACATGCAAACTTCACTGCCCAGAACAGCAAAAAGACTGAAATTTGTCTCTCATTGGTGAAGCATTAAGATGCTAAAGAGCCAGCTAATCCCATTAGGAGTTGCAGGAAAAAAAAAGAGGTCTATTGGCAAACAAAAAAAAAAAAAAGTGCTACCTGCAAAGATGTTGCCTGTAAAACCAGTCCAAATGAGCGCGAACATTGCCCTGTGTTTGCTGTCTGTGTAAATAATGTTTGGAACTGTGTGTTACATGTTAACATTGCACAACTTGTTCAAAAAGTAATACTGCTTAAGACAGAAACTGAGCAAGTGAATTAAAATAATTTTTGTGACGAAATCCCTAGGACATAAATTACTTATACAGAGAAATTAGCATAAGTTCTAGACACAAGCAGATATACCGAAATGTCACATCAAATGAGATGCCAGAATGGAAGTCTATAACCCGATCTCAAAAACAAAAGCAACAAATGTAACTTTTCCTGATAGAAAAAGTTGTTGACTTTTACACTCCCTTCAGGTGACAACCAATTAAACACTTCTCTCTGGGTTTTTTCACACACTCACTATGGATATTTAGAAGGTAACTCAAGATTCTGCACCACTGTCTAATTAGTGGGAATTGATACCTGGATCCTCAAACTAGAAATGGCAGTGAGGAGGACCAAAAGCATTTTCAACAGTGTGTTTTAGATTTGGGAAGAAATTATGGATTAAGATCTTTTAAGGTATTTGACCTTATCACTTTTAAACCACAAACTTCTGTATGTTTAATTCAAATCTGATGTGACAATCCAACAAAGAGGAAAGCATAATGCAGAGGTGGAGAAAGTTATTTTCAAATGTTTTACATTAAAAACTTTGAATCTGTAATATGATGATCTCAAAATACAATCCAATGCAATCAGCTGCCTTCAGAAGTCAATTAGTAAAGAGTCCACCTATTTGAAATTTAATCTCAATATAAATGCAGCTGTCACTTTAAAGTCTTTGTTGGGAAACACTAATAAACAAACAGCATCATGAAGACACTGCAATGGGGTCAGGGAGCTAGGTTTGAGGAATCTTAAAACCGTGTTTGGTTATCACACATCTAAAGTTTGATCAACTCTGGTCAATTTATTATAAGACAATCGAATGAGTATGGCACAATTGTAAACTTGGAGATAACCATCCTTCTAAACTGGCAGGCCAGGCAAAAATAAAGCAATAATTAGAGAAGTTGCCAAGAAGTCTATGGTAACGCTGGAAGAGCTGCAGTGATCCACAGATCAGAGGAAAGAGTCTGACAATGTCAAAGAATGGTAGGAAGACAAATACAGAGGATAAGAGGTATGAGAGGCTCTGGTCAAAGGAGACCAAAAGTTTTACCTTTTATGCAATGTGCTATGTGCAGTGGAAAAACTAGCAGTGCACTGCTAAACATAAGAACCTCAGAGGAACACATGGTGGTGGCACCATTATGTTGTGTGACGGGGAACCTGGTCTTGGAAGAGGAAAAGATGGATGGAGCTCAATACAGGGGAATCCTACAAAAAAGCTGTTTAGATGAGCAAAAGCCTTGAGAAGACAGCGAAGGTTCACCTTTCAACAGAAGAATTATTCTAAACGGAGCTTAGTATAAGATCTACGTTAAAATGGTTTAGATGTGTTAGAGTGGCCAAGTCAAAGTGCAACTCGCAGAAAAAGACAATCTGTTGAAACTGTTGGACATCACTGTTCACAGATGTTTTCTGTCCAAACTAACTAAGCTGAAAATTGGCAAAAAGAATCTCACTTTTTGGATGTACAGAACTGGTGGAGACAAACAAGGGTCTGCAATGCATTGACTCAGGCAAGATGTTTACTTGTATAAAATGTTGCAGGTCTATATAGGTCTATATGTCTATCATATTAAATTTTGAAATTCATGCTTGTGGTTGTAGGTTTGGGAATGGTTTTCATATTAAAATTTGAATCTTTCTATCATCCCAGCCTTGTTACTCCCTACCTACTATTCCTGCTGAAGAACATCCTGGAACTTTCTGTCCAACTAGATAATCTGTAGCAACTCCTGGGTTGACCCTACAGTAAATCTCTAAAGGGATTTGATCAAAGAGCATCATTAAATCAACCTCCTGATATTTTTGTTCAGATTTTTTGCCTTGGTTTAGGTTGGCATAGCAGAACATGAGTCAGAACTAACACTCTAGGTGCCACAGTTTTCAGTCTGCATGTGTTTCAGTTTGCAGAAAAATCTCCCGCACAGCAGAACAGAACCCACTGACAATGATTGCAAACTGAACAGAAAGAATAATCAGGTATCTGTCTTACTCTGGCAGTTTCCTTAGAACCGTCAAGAAAATTGGAAATTTAAAAATGACACATAACTAAAAATGTTCTATGTTTTATAGCATCCTCCTCTGTCGCAGCAGCCCTCTCCATATCCTCCTTCACAAGCTGCTATAAGGTCTTTCTCTTTTCCCATTCCTTGGCACCTCCATATTTAACATCCTTTGTACAGTATATCTCTCCTGTGCACATGTCCAAACCATTGCAGTGTTGCTCCACTAACTTTGCCTTCAAACTGCTCAACCTGAGCTGTCCCACTGATTTACTCACCACTAATTCTGTGTATTTTTGATCACTCCTTAATGAAAATGCAGGCCTACCCCCTCCACCCATCATCACTGCCTTATTGTTAATTTGTGCATCTCCAAAAAGTACATTTCGGCAGGTTTCCCTGCCACCTTGTACACCGCCCCTTTCACTCTTGCATCCATCATTTTACATCAGTTTATTCCTGAGACTCATCAAGTCTTTCCTTCACTCTCTTTTTCTCTTGTCCACTCACCATTGCTTCAGATGATTGGCCCCCGAGTACTTAAACTCATTCACCTTCAATACAACTGTATGCAGCTTTATTGTTCCACCTGTACCCCCTCATTCACATATTTTGTCTTGTCTCTGCTAACTCTGTACACTTCAGAGGACAGACCTTCTCCTAACCAGGGATTTGGTGAGATCATCCTGTGTATTCTCCAGTGTTGACAAGTACTTTTGTTTTTTGTTTTGTTACTTGATTACATCCAAAATAGAACTGTGGATGGGTCTCAAGAAACATTAACTTCAATATTTTAACTGTATATTTTTAAAAGTAGCATTGTACTTAATGGGCAGTGAAAAGACAAGTACACTCAGTTATAATTATATTGTTATTACACTCTGTCAATTGAATTAATATAGCTTGTGCTGTCATATTTTTTAAACCATTAATCACATCTATTCTTGAGGCTACAATTATCTGTGCAATATAATGGAAATATAAGGACAACTTCCCAGTCAGTGAGAAATGGTAAAATAATTTAGAAAGTTTCATCCTCACATGGATTAACCTGTCTGCTTTTCTTTTCTTTTCTTTTTTTTTTTTGTTTTCTGGATCAACATTGAACTAAATCACTGATTTCCTCTAATTTATTTAATGACATTCAATAAATCATCAGGGTAAGGAAATTCTGTCAAAACAAACATCTTGATAGCTATACCAGCTGTCACTCTAGTTATTCTGCACATGTTGTGAAACATAGTCTTGTTCTATATTAAATATTTCTGATTCTGATGAACCCCATTACAACAAAGGTATTTGCTAGTCTGTTGTGACACAAAAATGAATCTAAGTGGCATCCTGTCCCTGATCCAGAGTATTTATAATGACGTTGGCTCACCCTTTGCAGCTACAAAAGCTTCAACTCAATGGTTTCCACCAGGTTTGTAAATTAGTTTGAGGGAATTTTGTCATTCATTCATAAGTGCATTTATTAGGTTAGACACTAATGTTGTAGGAGAAAGCTTGGCTCACAATCTCTGTTCTAATGCATCCCAGATGTATTCCATCGGGTGGATAGAAGTCATCTGTGCTTTTGAGTCAGGTTCTTTCACATTATACTCTCTGATGTATCTCTGTATGGATGTTGCCTGTGCATTGGTTAGTATTCATGTTGAAACAGGAAGCGGCTATCCCCAAATTGTCCCTACAATGCTTGGAGCATAAAATTACCCAAAATATCTGGTTGTACAACTCCTGAAAAACAACCCCACACCATAATACCTCCTCCACCAAGCTGACAAGTTACACAATGCAGTTCCCCTGACAGTTGCTAAACCAGGCTCGTCCATTTAATTGCCAGACAAAGGGACAGATCTGTCACTGCAAAAAAATTATGTCCCCACAGATCCACAGTACATTGGTCATATGTTTCATACAATCACATTCAACACTTTGCATTTGGTGATATAAGGCTTGATGCAGAAGCTTGGCCATTAAAATCCATTCCATGTCATTCTCTGTACACAGTTTTTGAGTAAGTCTAAAGGCCACTTGATGTTTACTGATCTGTAGCTACAGAAAGTTGGAGACCTTTGCGCACCATTTGCTCAGTATCCACTGACCCCTCTCTGTAATAGCATCTGGCTATTACTTTGTAGATTCTCAATCACTTCAACTTTGTTAGAACCACTGACCTGTGGAAGGCCTGTAGAATATTCTGTGAAGAGAAAACTTCATGATTGAACTTATTGCACAGGTGTCATCCTTTTACTGTACCTTGGTAGGATTTGCTGAGGCCTTCAAAGCAACCATGTTTTTAAAAGCAATCTACATTCCTAGGTGCTGGATTTTTTGTTGCCAATAAAATAATTCAAACTCCTGATTTCAAAGATTTAGAGAGGTGTACAAATACGTTTGTTAATATAATGTACAGTGCTTGTGTATTGAGGTCAAGAATGTGAAATTTACCCTGTGCCCCTGCTTAGGGAAAGAGGAAGTTATTATTAATAGTATTTTTTAATTGTGACATTCATTCAAGGGACATTTTATAATTGTTTCACAAAACAAATTGTGACAGTCAAGCTTATAATTTATTTCCAATTACATATTTATATGTCATAGAAACAAATGGCAGATATACTATGATAGAGGCATCAGCTTGGAAAAAAGGTTGAAACTTTTGTGTAAAAGTTTTTATTTTGGGACTCACAAAATATCACCTGTAGTGAAATCCAAAAGACAATGAGGACAATAGTATGTCACTGGGTTAATATCACTCATTGCAGACATTTAAAAAAAAGATTTGAAATGCAACAACTACCACTTTTTTAAAGTTCTCCGCCGTAAAGAGTAACGAGGAGTTTGAGGCAATATTGACCCCATACTGGATTATTAAAAATATGCTTAAATGCATATCATTCGCATAACATTAATATGTCTTTGTCCCTTGTAGTATAGCAGCGTCTTTGCTGCTATATTGCAACATTACCAGGGTAGTGTAAGTTAAATAATCCCCCAGGACATGTAAACAATAAAGAATGTCAAAAAAAGGATGCAATGAACATAAACATACCATAAGTAATTTTCATATAACTAGGCACCTTGCTTAGGTAAGATCTATTGAAAAATATTTGAAGGAAAAAATGGGTGAAAATGTTACATTAAACCCTCTGTGTTGGGGTGTTTTAAACCTATACAATGAACCACACAAAGATCATGAGTTTTATGGCCTACCTTTGCAAAGGGAGAGATCACTGGCCTCGAACCGCTCAGGCCTGTAGGTCAGCAAGCTCTGGGCCCCCTACAGAAGGATGGGTCGTTTTATTGAGAGGAAGGTGAGAATTTGGAGAGTGGAACATTCCACCCAATCCCATGAATAAGAAACAAAACGACTACTTGAGGAAAAGTCAAAACTAGTTAAAATACTGTATATGCCCTGTGCACAGCAGTTATATTTTGAACATTCTTGATCGTACAAACATAAAAGATAAAGTAGACAAAATGATAAAACCTTAAAATTTCTAACACTCTGTATCTCAAGTTATTGAAGAAAGTCTACCATAGGAACTTATTGAGATACACTAAATGTACCCCAGTAGCAGACTATTAAGATTTCCAAGTAGGAGGTCATTATATTTGACAAGAAAATATCACTTCCATGTGATTTCTCTTTTAAAGGAGTCCCTTGAATACAAAATAAACTCTGTGAGTTGTGACGGTATACCAGACATCATGGGGAGAGCAGATTATGATCACTTGACAAGTTTGATTTGGATGTGTGCAGTAGAACACATTAAGCTTTGTACGCACCTCTTCTCAAGATATTAACATCACTTTGCAGCAAAGAGTAAATGCTAAATCCATACTATGTTTATGCATGTTTTAAGATTCAACGACGGGTCCAGATTTTATGAGTACATAATTGCTCATTTTAGCATACATGTGTAAACGACAACATCTTTGTCGGGTTTTTTTCACAAGTGTGACCATTAATTACGCACAATATTCTTTGTAAATAAAGATCCGATTAGGAGATGTTAGATTTGGGAGATTAATCATGCATGAAGCTCCCACGCTCCAAAGAACGAAGGAGGAGATTGGAGGAGGGTGGGAAGCGGAATTGCACCAGGCAGCTTCTATATTGCTTTTGTTTAATGTCATGTAAAGTACATCCATCCAAGTGGAAGCAAATAATATACTACTACCCGAAGCGCCTGTAGCAGCAAACTGGTCTCCTTGTAACAGATAGCGCTGGGTGTTAAATCAGCAGTCAGGAGAGTAACAAGAGAGAAATCCTTTCCTGTGGTGTCTAATAGCATAAGTCCTTCCATCATCAACGCTCCCAGGTGTCTGGGGCAAAGGTGAGTCCGCCTCCTGTGTTATCAAAACTACTGCGACAGATCTTCAGTGGTTGCATGCGCGGAATACAAAAATAGCATGACTTTAATGACTGTTGTATGGTCCCAAAAACGTGTCCCTTCTTTGTGTCTATGAACTGTGAAAGTTATCTGACTGTGCGAGAGGTGTCTCTCTCGCACCTCCCTAGTCAATTTGTGTCTCAAGTCAGGGCCTTTACAGATCAAACTGTTTGATCCGGCTCTGACGGCTCTGCCGCCTGCTCCTGAGTAGCTCTGGCCTATTGACCGAGGCAGCTGTGTCTCCAGCATCAGCAGATGCCACAGTATTTCCATTCGGTTCGTCTTGGAGATTTGGGGGGGAGAAAAGCTTCGGCTCAAGAAATAAGAACATGTCAACACTGATTCATGTCAAAAAAAACGATTCTGTCCTTTTCACTGATGAGATTGTGTGTTTGTGAGACAATGTGTAGGCTGTTGACCCACTCCCTCAAGCTGATATTTAACCACTGGTTTCATACTGCAAATGCTCAACAATGGACTGTCAGATATCACCTCAGCCTAAACTCAACTTATTTTTTTCTGAGGTGTGAAAAAGTATTTGCCCATATAGATTCTGTTTTTTGTTTGTTACCCTTGAGTGCCTCGATTATCAAACACATTTTAATATCAATTGACAACCTGAGTAAGTAAAAAATATAGTTTTCAAACTATAATTTTATTTCTTGGGAGTAAAAAGCTATAACCAACCAGGGGTTACATTAACTTACTGGAAGTTCAATGAGATCAACCTTTGTGCTCTTTCTGGTCAGCAGAGGTTTTCATCTTGGATCGCCTATGGATGTCATTTCTGCCCAGTTTCGTTTATTTTGTTCAATCGTGAACACTGACCTGAACTCATGTAAGTGAGGCTTAAAATGTTCTAGGTGTCGTTTTGGCTTGTGGTGTGTGTATTTAAATATGTGATTAATGTCCTCTTGTAGTAATTTTAGTAATAAACAAGCCAATCATGGGCTATGCTTTCATCATTCAGGAGTAATCACTCTCACTGTAGTTCACCATAGTCCCAAAGCCTTGGAAAATCCAAACGTTGGAGTTACTCACAGGTAATTGATTATTTAAGGGTGGCAATCATTTTCTCAAATGCCTAAATATGTTTTTTTTTTTCCTTCAGCATTTTGATGACTTGAAACATTTAAGAGTGACAAAGTGCAAAGAATATATTTCTTCATGACATCAAAATGAAAATTCACTTAATCCCCGATGTTTAATCCATAGAGAAAACTATATTATGCTGCACAAACAAGGCTTAATTTTTTTTAAGATCCTGCTATTCAACAGTCATGCTAAAATTTCCTGTTGGATAAAACTTTGGATTTTTAATGAGCAGCTTGTCGCATTGCTGCAAATAGGGATTGTAGCTTTGAAAGCCAACAAAATGTACAAAAATGGAAATGGCAATTATCTAAACTGAAGCAAAGGATCCATCTTGTTTATTTGATTAGATGAGACATTTTTTAACACATTTTTGCTTCATTGTTGGTGATTTGTTGCCATGAAACGTAGAATAAAATATGCAACCCCTTCCTTTATCTACTTTCACTAGAGGAGCAGAATAAATAAACAAAACGGGACGCTTTTTTTTTTTTTTTGTTTCAAACTATTGCACTGCAGCAACAAGCCCAGAAAGTACCGAAACAAACTTGAAGGCTTATAAAGTTTGAAAAGTGATACAAACTTTTTAGAGTGACATGTTTCGATCAGTAGATCTGACATTGTTCAAATATTCCAACTAATGTATGAAAATAAAGAACCTGAAGTCAACCAAAATTTAAGGTGATGGATTTAACATAAAAGTAAGATATGATTGTGTCAGTATGATGTTTGTTTTTCTATTCTATGTTTCACCTGATTTTCATCAGACTTGTCCATTGTGTTCTGAAACATATTGCATAGTATTCAAAAGTTTGCCGTTTTAAAGACACAAAATCCATATAATTTGGCCCAAATGTAATTGGGTAAGTGTTGTTTTTAAGCAAGTAAATTTTTTTATTTATTTGTTTTTTTTCTTTTTCCATAAGGAGTAGTTGCAATAACAATTCAGTGTGTGGCTACATCCCCATTGTAAGGCTAAATGTGTTTGCTCCTAAAGAATAAGCTGATGTTACTTCGGTTGAGTTTGTGTAAGATATTTAAATTGGTCAGTTTCCTGAAAAAGGCTCAGCCTCTTTTTTGTAATCCAAAACAAGTTTTGTTTAAAATCAAATTTCAACTGTAGGTTAACTTACAGGATTTTGCTTTGCTTTCCATTTTGTCTAAAAAAATCAACAGAACTAGTGTTAAAAACAAACAAAAATCTCCACAGCATGATGCTGCCATCACCATGCTTAGCAGTTGGTAATTGCAAACTGTCCTCAGTTTGCAATTGTTCCTAGTTTGCACCCTCTCTGTTTATTTAAATGTATAACTTGTATCACAGTGGACTGAAATTTTAGTCCTTGACAAACATTAGTTCCTGCTTCTTGGATTACTGAATATCAGTTCATGACAGCCGTTGAAACTCTGTGGTTCCTGTGTTGTTCCAGAGCAGAAATCTTTCAGAACATTTTTACAGAAGACTGTCTGATGGAATTAATAAAGTAATCGCCTTTGAAGAAGCAGTTAATACCACTCCAGGAATGCAGCCATCATGAAGTCAATCAGAACGGTGTGAAATTACTAAGTTAGATACTACTTTACCGAAGGATTTCCCACTTTCAAGCAGCAGCACCTTTTTCCTCTGTGAAAATTAAAAGATGAGCACTTTGGAGAGATTTGTGCACCACAGGAAACTTCTGTTCAAATCAACATTAATTAGTCAGTTTTACATGTATAAATACAGCTTTTCATGAGCAACTGCTTTGGGCTCTGAAATTTAAAATGACTGATGCCCAGCAGGAAAAATGCGTATGGTTGTGATAAGCTAAAGTATGAAGAACTGAAACTTGGTGCTCAGAGCATTGCCAAAAATGCTAAAGAAAGCAAATAATTTATGGTGAAGGACTTTGAGTAAAACTGAGCAAATGATAAAGTGGAATTGCACACTTCTACAAGGCAGATGGTTTATTTAACCATCACAAATAAACAGGAAAAATTCCTATTTATCATTTGAAGGAAATTTAAAATGGGCCTTTGCAAAAATGATATTAAAAGAAAACATGTTCTCTGAACTGAAGAGTTATACATATAGATTTTGTATAATAATAAATTCCTTCAGAGACAACCAAATAAAAACTTATTTAAAACCCTTTTGCTTCCTTAAACTTCAGGTGTGCTGAAGATAAAATATATTGTCTTCTTGAAGCTGTTTCTAATTATTATTAATTTATTTATTGTTTACTGTTTATAGCTTGACTATTGTGATGTCGAAACTTCGGTATTCACAAGGCACCCTTACAATGCAATCTGGATGAAAGCAAACTGAAAGTTTTTCCAACAACCTCAAAGCAGATTGACCTAAATGGAAAAACCGTGAAGAAACTCAGGCAAAAAAAAAAAGTATGTGGGATAGCTAAAGTTTTGTGCTATGTTTGACATGTTTAGGAGCAAAGTCCTCGCTTAGGAAGAACAGAACAACTTCATATAAGGTGTGAATCTGAACTGAAGATAATAGGTTGTACTGATCACAATCCATGCTGGTGAAGAAAAATAACTGCTAACCTATAAGTGCACTACTTTATTTTACTGAAGAGTAATTGTACAATTTCTGACATCTGTCTTGTATTATTTCAGTTCGCAATAAATTTAGATGGTGTCATTTTTAGATTGCTAATTGCTTTCACAACAACATAGCCTTCCAGGATTAGTTGTTTCTGCTGCTTACTGCAATGTGCATAATGTTAAGCCTATAAGTGTTGACAAATGCAAGTAGGCCAATTGTCTTTCAAACACACAAGTAGCATTCTGACTTAAGGCAGCAATCGTAATGAGCCTCAGAAAGACACAGATCCTGCAGAGATGCACAAAAAAAAAAACAAGAGTGGGAGAGGATTAACAAAAGTTGGTCTATGTCTTTGTTTCGGTAGAATGCATCAGAAGAAGGCCTTGGCTTACATTGAACCTAAAATTATTGCTAGATGATCAAAAGGATGAATGTTAAAATTAATGCTTCCGTGTTTTGACGTTCCCTTTGAACATCTATGGCTTTTCCTATAAATTAATATATTATTTGGTCTGTATGTGTCCTGAATCAAAAATAACCTGATAAGTGATGCTTTTTAAACAATTTTCATGGATAGGGTAGGTAAAAAAAAAGAAATGAAAATGTTATGAAAGTAATCCCTCAAGTTCTGCTGTTAGCAGTGACATGAGATATCATCTTTTGTTAGGCTTAACTAAATGTGAAAACCTGAACATACAGCAAATCATCCATGTGCACCAGAATTACAGTGGTTGATGAATAACACTTACATCATGAAGTGCTTTTCAGGTCCCTTAGCCATATTCTCTGTTTACAATGACTGAGGTCTAAGTGATAAAATGAGGTGGACCTCATTTTTACGGTCAGAAGGTTAAATCTTCTGATGTAACATTTAATAATATGGATTACATTGCTTACATTTGTAAATGTATAGTGGAAGAAAGGATCTTTTTTTTATCATTACTTTTGCTTTAGCTTGGCCATTCCTATTCAGTTTGGCTTGATTCTCATCTCCCTTCAGTTCTATATGTTGGATTTCTCCCATTGAACTTGATCTCAGTGAAAGAGGAGCTGTTAAACCATTATGTCATTTTTCTGCACTGTTTTATAACTGCAGTCACATTTTTAATATTAACAATAAATAAGTGAATACTTAATGTTTTACAATTATATATACTGTTTGTACTTCCCAAACAACAGTAGTGTTGATCAACATGTAATATATGTTTTCTTACTTATAATGTGTTTTCATTTGCAGGCTTCTACTGCATGTGGCAGTTTAGTCAGTTGTTTGTGGAAGAGCTTGATTCATTTAAAGAAGTTTTTTCCAATTGTCTCATGTTTCAATATCCAATACATATGGTAGGCTTCTGTAGGAGTGGATACAAAAAGAATGGAAATGTATAAGAAATAGGGGCAATGCTCATCTGCCTTGCAATTGCAGGGCAGGCTGACATTTTGATTTCTTTGCTCCAAGTTTGATGTTAATGATTTGGATTTGGATGGGGGACCTTCATAGAGTCTGAGCCATATGAGTGCAATTTCCGTCCTTGGGATGAAAGCGCATCGATTGCCCTCTGATGGTTTTTTAGGAGGGTTGGGGTAGAGGCGGGGGAGTAGTGCTGGGGGCTGCTTTCATCCAGACTGAGACATTATTGAACTGCGCTCACTATTAATGCAGGGCTGATTCTGTGTAACTATATCAACAGGAGTCAAGCAACCATTACATAGTCTCTGCTTGTATGATGTGGATCCCGAAGCCCTTCATAGGTGTGTCTGCGTGAATATGCAAATGTTAAAGTGAGGTGAAATAATTTCAGTTTCTCACAATAAAACACAAGCCTCATGATCCTGTGAATAGAGACTACAGGAAGTCAGTTCACCAGCCACCCATGGCAGGCATAAAAATGAGCCTTTTATTCTCTGTAATTGATTAATATTGCAATTAGACTTTGCAGTCGACAAACCCCTCTGCATTCGCATTAGGGAATTTCATCCCTGCCGGCGTGCAGCGGGGAGGATGCTGTTGGAAGCCTTTCTGTCTTTATGAATCTCTCTCTCTCTGTGTCTGCTTGGATTAAGGAATCATCCACAGCTGCCTCTACAGGGCTGATGGGGTTTGTGCTCGGGTTAAACACTGAAATGTGCTCAAGTGATTCTCCTATAGTACAAACCTTATTGAACTGACCCACAGAGACACAGAGGAATGCATCTGTCTAAATGAATAGGGCTAGGCAAAACCTGCTGTTGAAATTGTCATCCACATACATAAATCCATCTGTATGTTGTTGCTGCTGCTTCTGCTGTTACCCAGAATGATTCGATAGTTATTTTTATATCCATTATGTTTCAAAAAATGCTTAGATGTTGCACTCAGACATTTTTGCCTCCTGTGTTTAGCTATGTTCTGGATGACAGTTAAAACCTAGCAAGCATACTTCATCTTTGATATGAGTTGACATTATACAGTTCAACAGTCCTCATTAAAAGCATTGTGTTGCTCTTCAAAATACAGTAAATTACTTCAGCATGAAAAAAATATTTTTTCTCTACTTTGACAAAGCCATGAAAGTTTCCATCTTCATCACAGCCAGCCCAAGGAGTCGTGAACTTAGAAAAACATTTGAATTATTTCTGAAATAGTTTTGCTGTTGGGCTTTTATTTTATTTATTTTTTTGCAAATTTGTTAATATCTCAAGGGGGGACAAAGTTCTTCCTGACTAGGAGAGTTGATACTTTATGCAAATGTTCAGAACTTGCTTTATTAACACTGACAACATTTCAGCTTTACTGGATAATCCAGACCCCATTCAAATTTCTGACCAATCACAAACAACAGCATTCAGACATGAGTGATGTGTTGAGAAGAAATGGCCAGAAACCCCAAACTTTTAAAGAAAAAAAAAACATGTCCTAAAACAAATTACTTTATTCCTGCAGGATACCTTGCATAACTTAAGAGTTATTTTGAATTGATTGGTCATAATATGCCATATTTTATAAGAGTCAACAGGCCCTACTGGAGATTAGAATCAAAATAGAGAGAATTTTTTAGTTGTACTTTGGAAAAATACAACTTGTAAAAAATACCACCAATGTTGGCCTTTTCAGTGTAAAGTAATTAACAGTTGGTGAAAGCACATTTTCATCTCCGAGAGAACAACAAACCTGCCTGTAAGTTGCTTTAGTTGCTCGGTCAACTCTCTGTTGACAAATACATCTGGACAAGGAATGGTGAATTTTGGGTTTGTGCTTGTAAGCAGAACAGTTCAACTTGTGTCCTTCTGTGCAGCTCGGCTCAGTCTGTGCAGCAAACTGAAAGCCTAAAGGGGAAACACAGGAAAAAAAAAACAATCTTCTCCTTTTATTTACTAAAACACTTCATCACAAGTGCCATTTATGTTTTAAATAATGCAAACTGATTGTAGTGATTGTAAATCAGAAAGTTCTTCTCTGTGAGTGTGATCCCAAGAGAAATTCTTCTAAATTAAATTCAATTAAGTTTATTTGTATACAGACATTTCCCAACAAATGTGATCTCGAGGCGCCCAGACAGAGTCAGTACATGACCAGAAATAGAAACAGATTAAAAGCAAAATACATTTCTATTTAATCCAAGTTGTGATACAATAGATTTAGTTTATTAAAGCAGTTGGTAAAAAGTTATCAAAATAAGTCCGTCTGTTTTTATCAAGTCACTAATTTTACACCAGTCCCTCATTTTGAGCAACAGCAGACAGGAATAACTTTCTTTTAAGAGGAAAAATTGCCTAGGAAAACCTGGTGCAGTGTGAGGCCATCTGCCTAGGGCTTTGAGAACATGGGAGTTGACCTATGTAATGTCTACAAAAGTATGCTCTGTGAAAAATGATAATATTTCACAGAGTTAAATATGATTTCTCAGCCAATACTACTATTTCTGGGAGGAAAAATATTTGCATTTGTCGCCTTCAAGGGTTTTGCTCCAGGGAAGTGATGTCAAATTTCAACCCTGGAGGGCTGGTGTTCTACACCTCATACTTCAACATGACTGAATCAAATATTTGGATCATTTTCAGGTATTTTAGTCTAATCATTAAGTTGTGTTTGATCAGGGATGTTTTTGAAAGTTGCAGGACATCATCCCTAAAGGACTGGAGTTTGAGAACCATGAGCAGTAGAAAGGAGGCTTTGACTGAATATCAAACCTAAGAGTCAGGAGGAGAAATATGAATATCATTCTGCCTGTCGAACAGTGGATTGAAAAACTGTGTTCATTTTGAGTACATTGTGAGCATATTTCCACTTGGATTCCACCAGTACATCCCTTTATCCCTAATCCTATTTGTGCATTTCAGTGGTAGGCAGGTTTGTAAAGGATAGCCATGTAGAGGAGGATTTCTAGTCTCAGAATTTCAGGGTCTCATCTCCACTTTTTACAGCTGATGTGATTTTGTTGGGGTCTTCAGGCCATGATCTTCATTTTGCACCAGAGCAGCCAATTGTGAAGCAGACCGGATAAGAGCCAGTTTCTCTAAGTCTGAGGTCACGGTTTTCAAACAGAAAAAGGTGGACTGCTCTCTTAAGCTGCGGGTCAGACTGTCTAAAGTGGAACATTTGTCAGTGTCTTAATTGCAATTGATGTAGCAGAAAGAGCAGGAGATGGAGAGACGGATTGGACCTTTGTCTACAGCATAGTGGTGATTGTTCTGACCTATTGTGAAGAAGAAAGACCTGAGCCCAAAAGCAAAGCTCTCAATTTATAGGTCTACTTACCTTCCCACCCTCACCTATTGGCATGAGATATGGATCACAACCAAAAGAACAAAAACCTGGATACAAGAGGCTGAACTGAGCTTCCTCTGTGGGTTAGCCTTAGAGTTTGGAGATTTTCTGGAGATGATAGTGGGAAGAGATCCTGAGCCAGACGGAAAATACACTAGGGGGACTGTACATCCCTTCTTACCTTGAAACGTCTTTTGATTTCCCAAAATAAGGTGGGAAAATTTCTAAGTCTCCTGTCCAGACCTGTTACCACATTAAATATTAGATAAGCAGAATTTAATGGATGGATGGTCTGACGGACGGACGTAGGGATGGATATGCGGTAGTCAGTTGCCACAATAACTCATTCAATGGGTTTGTCGCTAAACACAGCAATATGAGGGATCATGTGTTTGTCTATGGAGACACAGCATAGAGTTATTGGCAGTCCTGGTGCCGTAGCTAAAGGCTGTTTCCAGAAATATGAGGCACTGAATCACTAAATCACTAGCCCAAGTGTTTCTGAACACCTGGAGAAAAACACATAGAAAGAGAGCAAAGTTAATTGTATCAAAAATTCCAAGTCATGAAGAAATAGAGAGTAACAAGAAAACAGCAGATTGAGGAAACATTTTCAGTGTCTCCATCAGCAACCTAAGCTGATCACAACATAACTACAGCGACAGTTCAGGATTACCAATACTGCTCTAATTATGAGCTTCATCAGAAAGGTGAGGTTTAGATCTAGTCTGGGACCTTTTACAACTTTAGGCTTCCTCTGATCTTAATCTCACTTTAAGATGACTCACCAGAGATCAAAAAATGTTCACTTCTAACTGGTCTATGCACTAAAAGCCTGTGTATACAATGAGAAAAAGCAAACCTGTGCCTTGAAAAGCATGAACCAGCATTCAATCTATTTAATCAATTATGTTGCTTGGCTGCAGTGCATGGCTGAGTAATCACTAATGTACTTAATAACCTTTCATTTGTCTCTTTAGGCAGAAAATTCCCAGTATGGCTAAACTAGTAATTGGTACACTGGTGATATTTAGTACCCAACACAAGACTGCAGGATCAGCATATTCACCGAGCAGGAGGAGTCTCTGACCTCTCCTCTTTCTATTTAATTTCAGTGACAAATTATAAATATGGAACATAGCAGACCCATCCTTGCACTCTAAATTAGTGCTGTGAAAGGTGTGCTACAGGTCAGGGGTTATTGTAGGAGTCAGATGCATTACCGTCCTGTAAACATGGCACCATATACAGGTTATGAGGTTCAACCGAAAGGATCATTATCTTATTCTAATATTTAAAACAGGCTCAGGAATAAATAATGAACAGAAATGGGACGTTGACACTGGCCAGAAGCAATGCAGCATAGATTTTTCTTGTTGATCTGCTTATCCCTGGATTCTTTACCTAATGGCCGTGGAGTTTTTTCCAAGCAAGCCTGATTGTTGGTTAGACCTTAACAACTACATGAAAGCTACATCTCACACACACGTATTAGCCAATTTGCACTTTTGTGTTTTAGCCTTCTTGCTCCTCTCCTTTCCTTTGTCTTTTTCTTTCTAAACTAAGACCCGCAATCCCTTCAGATCTCAAGAGGCTTAATCAGTGTCTGGTGTCAGACTACTTCACACCAGCCTTTGGCCACAGCGGATATTATCCATCTTTTTCTTCGAACAAATCTGTCAATCCACTCAACGGGAAATGAAACTTCTCCCTTTTACAGACAAGCAGAGAAATCAGAACAACGTCAGTTTAGCATTAAACACACAGCAACGCATTATGTGAAAGTGGCTCAGGCTCTGCGGAAGGAAATATCTGCAACAAAATGCTGTCTTCAAATTCTCAATGTATGCAAAGGGCGGGGGATAACCAGCCAGGGGAAAGCTTGCTTTGATTTGACTTTATTTGCATAAACCCTCCCAACTATGCTTTTAATAAGTGATCTTCACCCAGGGAGTTGCCGGTGCATAGCAGATTAGCATATTCTAGACAACATAACCACCGGTTGGTTTAAAAAAAAAAAAAAAGGAAAGAAAAAATAAACTGGGGATGGAAAGGAAAGAGATGAGGTTTAGGGATGCAAACTGGAAGAATAACAGGGAGAAGTTTAAAAAACAGACATGTTTGTTCTAAAATTTATTTTTCAGCAACACAGCATTAGATTGAGGTTCCTGGAGAAATAACTCCCCTTAGGACTCCCCTGCTAATTTGCTAATGACTGTGTTGTTTCATAGTGCCCCCTAGTGGTTCAAAAAGACCAGTCAAAGTGGTTGTCCAGAAAACAAAAGATTTCAGCATTCCAAGCACAGTAAAGACCCCTTTTTAAAGAGCAAAGAGGAGGAACATATTTATACATATATATGTATATTCCAAAAGGTTGCAACTTGATGATAAAATTAGACACTTGTTGTAATTTCTTTAAGGTTTGACTTTATTTTTCGATATATTATGGAAGTTGCATTGTTTAAATATTTTATGATAAACAGTGTGTTGCATTTTTGATGTGTAGGGACAGGAGTTTCCTTTGTTATCATTTCTTTACACACTAGAGGGGGCTAGATCATTGAAAGGAAGTCACATTTAATATGATGACAAAGGACTGCTCCAGTTCTGCATTTGGCCACATTTCTACATTTGCAGAAAGAAGACGAGGAGCTTACAGAGAGCAGATAAACATCTACATCAGTGTCACCTTAATCGGATATTATGGGTCAAGTTAATCCTTCACGTAATACTCTTGAGAATGAACTGACACAGACTGCAGGATGAAATAATGACAAAATAAAAAGATACACCAAAGTGGATCCACACTTCAGTGCCCAGGATAAGCTGGAAAGCTCAGTTAATTTTGCTGTAACTTTAATTTGCATGTCTTTGAAAAGACAGAGACTAATTGGTATTAGATAGTTCAGTGTTGATAGAGAGGAACTGTCAGTGTTATTGGCAGGAATGGAAACACAGGGACCATTGTTTAATTGCCTTTCAGTGGGGGCAAATCTTCATTAACTGGTACGGCAAGAATTGAGTTAATTATAAATTGTTTCTAAAAATATCTCATAATTGTGACATCGTTTTCATATTCTGAATACATATTGTACATGTTTCGACTGAATTTTAGTAAATAATCATGCTTCATGTATTTACACCTCTAACATTTTTATGTGTTGATTTACCGTTAGAAACGTACATGTGTAAATATACATCAGAAAAGCATGCATAAGCATTTGTCTGTTCTGCTGTAATTTGTGAAGACAGTTTAGATGAGATTTTTTTTTTTTCCCATTTAAACTTTTTTCTCATGGATTTATGTATAATATATGTTGATTATTGTTTCTTTTTGCCAAGTGAAAAAATGTATGAGGTTTTTGTGATCGCAGCCACATTTTTTCAGATCATCAAACAAATTTTGCTACAAAGATAATGTAAATAAACACAAACAGCAGTATTAAATTATTCTTTCATTTTCTGAAAGAAAATGGGCAACAACTGTGTGAAACAGCTGTTGCTCATAAACCTAATTAATTGAAATGCCACCCTTGGTAGCAGTCAAGCAGTGGAGACAACCACATGTGTGGCCCCACTTTTTTATAGAATTATATTACATTCATGATGTCTCAAAGATGTGTAATTCCAGACTTTGACAAGATTGCTCAATGATCTTCATTTTCTTTTGTCTGAGACACTCAAAGATGGCAAGCTGGTCTACTTTTACGGATCGTCCTGCTGCGCTTCAGCTCAAGGCCACAAAGTGATGACTCGGACATTCTTCCTCAGAATATTCTGGTAGAAATTAGTTTTCATGATTCCATTAATCATAACAAGTTGTCCAGGTTCTGAAATAACCTGAACAACTTGTTGTTACAGTTCCATTGTTATGTTTGACTGTCTGTTTGATGAAAAAAAATCTACTTTTGTCTTTTCTGTTCATAATCTACCTTTACAGTAAAAGGAGTTGCTGATAAAATAATAACAAAAAACTTCAAATAAAGCAGGGGCTAGAGGTTTTTGTTTCCTCAAGGTTTCTGCATATTTATTTGTTGGTCATCAGCTCAGTTTGAGCAGTTTCCTTGGCAACAGAGTGCAACATCCCAGTCATTTTCATATTCATGTCCTTGATGTTCAAACCAAACTTTGGTCAGACTGATTCATATGCTGGAAAAGCTAAACTTATAATCCTCTCTCTCCAAGTCTGAGTTAGTGAGATTATAGCCACCCTTCCCTCTCTCCAATCCTCCTTCCCAAACTTTAGTGTGACACACTCTGGATTTTAAATTCACTCAAATATCCCACGCCGCACATTCCTCTAGTGAGGACAAAGAGGGAAAGAGGTTAAGGGATGTGCGGGAATGACGTCAGCTACGCAGTGTGAGTAAAGACAGATGTGTTGAACCCTGTCTCATAAGCACAGACACAGTGGAGAGAAACACAATCCTGCAACATCAAACCCTGCTTTTCACTGCACTGATTCTGACTGAGTCTTCATATGGACAGATTCAGGTTTGTGTCAGGGATTCTATCTGGACCTTGAGTGGGAGTAATTTATGTCCTTTTTGTGCAGTGATGAGAAAATATGGATAACTTTGCTCAAGTCTTAAAACTGAGAGGAAATGGGATAAACACATGTCTTATTTTAAAAAAACACCACTGATCTTTCACTAAAAAACTCAAATAAGTGTTTTAATTACATCCAAATTTACTGCATGTACTGTAATCACACAAGATTCAGCATCAATAATTAATTAACCTTAGAAGCAAAGGCCAGTGCATAGATATTTATCATAGAGCCAAGCCATCTCTATCAATTCAGCACCACAAAACAGAGAGAATCAAGCATGAACTTGAGAATTCCAGTGCAGATGAGTTCTGCATTACAAGATAAAATATAATATGTTAGAACTGGATTACTTCAAGTGCATGATGCATATTTCTTCTGCAGAACTCAAGCAGTAAATAAACACTGAGTGAATGATGCAGTAAACTTTGTGTTTATGGGCACATTTCTTTGTGTGAAGTTACATAATGTCCCTTTGAAACTCTAGAGCTTTTTTTCTGATTTGCAGACTGCTGAACAGATCAGCATGCTCGCTTCACCTACTACATGTCACTATGTTGACTTTCTTTTTCTGACAGAAATTGAAACGTTAAAGTGCCACAAAAGTGGTTTGAAACCAAACTGCCCTTTGGGTACCACACTCTATAAAGATCTGAGAAGATTTTGCTGATCCAAGCAACAGTTTATCCTGCTTAGACTAAATTGTTTTGTTTTTTTTATGTTTCCCCATATCAACAAAATCACCCCAGTAGACATCAAACTTGTTAATGAGAGCGATATAGAGCCCTATGTCTTGTCTGTTTCAGTTGGGATAAGCTAATGCTAATGTTTGGGCAACTCCAATAACCACAGATAGCAATATCATCTCTCAGGTGATTGTAAGTTGCTGTGCAAAGCAATGTCTTATGTTTTTCTTAAGCAATATGGCCAACATTTATTCAGTTGTGTTTCATGCTGCTTTTTGCTTTTTCTGTAAAAGGATGTGGTATGAGTAGTCAAGGACCACCCACAATGTTACTGTCTTGCTGACTAAATAAAGAGCAATGCTTTGGGATGTTTTCAATTCCAGATAAGATCAGGATGGACATACAGCATGTACGACAGCGGGATGAATGTAGGAAAAACTGCCAAATAAAGAGCAGCACAAAAGACGCCAAAAAACACCAAGATTATTCGCAAACATATGCTGTCTTGCAAAATTGTTCATGCCCATGAAACTCTCAAATGTGTGCCATGCGTATGTATTCAGCCCACTTATTTCTGATACCCAGAAAGAAAATCCAGAGTAAACAATTGTTGTCATGAATCCCCTAATTAGGAAATAGAGTCTGTGCAAGTTACTGTCAATATAAATAAAGATGAGTTGTTAAAGCCTCAGAGGTTTGTTAGTGAACAAACAACGTGATAAGTAACAGGACAGAGCAAGAAATTGGAAAAGATTTTAGTGTTGAGGTGTGATAGATACCCAAAAGACTTGCAGTTGTGACTGCAGTGAAAGGCATTCTATTCTTTTCTTTAATTTGTAAAGAAACTTTTGAAAACCATGTGCATTTTCCACCAGCTCTTCAAAAGTATTCAGCTATTTTGTGTTTGTCTGTCACATCAAGCCAAAAACCATACATTGAGGTTTGTCGTTGTAATATGACACACAAGTGAAAAATGTTTAGGGGCATAAATGCTCTTGCAGACTCTGTATTTATGTGCACAACAGCACTCATGCACACACCTATGCTCCAGAGCGACATGAAATGTTTCACAGTGGATGACAGCTTTTACATGGATTGTCTTTGAATGGAAGCCGTGAAGTGACAATAGCTCCTATTGCTCAGCCAAGCATAAAGATATTTGATGGAACTTCTGTTTGGAAGAGCACAGGAACAACAGGCGGAACAAGACGGGAAGTCTGGATGAGGCAGCCTGCACATTGTAATGCAGCTTCAAATTATAACCTATAACAGACACAACAATGGAAAATGACATTTACACAGACAGGACAAAAGCAAACACATCATTCTATGAACACATTTCCCTCATACGTCACTCCTCAAAGAGTTACCTGGAAAGAGGGTGGAAAATAGTAAGGAAACTTAAAGAAATTTGTATCCAAGCGTCATTCACTTTTACAGTGGCCTTATTCTCGTTGTCAGCCTATTATGACGGTAAGTCACAGCCAATGACCGAGTACCCGTTTGTGGCACAGAGTAATCGATAGTGTGGAGAGAAGTCTCATCTATCTTCTTTCACACTGACTTTGAAAATATAGGCAATGGCTTATCATGAATGCACAGAGACGGTGCGAATGGACAAGGAAAGAAGAATGTAAATGTTAACATTAAGTTTGGTTAAGTGGTACTATAGAAGTAATTTTTCAACAACAGATTAAATATAATTGTGTAGGGGAAAAAAGTCAACAGCTGACTGATAAAGATTTAGGACTTGACAAAATGCAAACAGCGTCACAGGAATATACCCTGAGAAACAAAGAATAATGGTGTGTTCCTTCTATCTGTATAATCAAAATCTGTTGATGTGGACTTTTTACATGTTGCTTACACATCGGGGTAGTCGGTGTTAGCCAGAAAAATTTTAAGTGTTGACAGTGGTCAAAAAGTCCAGTTTCCAGGTTGCAACAAACCATAGAGAACACAGCAAACCCATGAAAGATGGTCTGGTCAAATGAGACAAAGATAAATGTTTTGTCTTACATGGAAAACACTTTGTGCAACGGACAACAGTTTACATCACCATGAACACACCATTCCAGCGGTAATAGATTGGGTGGTAAGAATCATCCTGTGGGAAGGCTTTTCTATAACGACAGAAAAGCTTGGCAGAGATGTTGGAACAATGAATGAAATGCAATACAGAGCAATGCTGAAGGTAAATCTGTTCAGCTGCAAAAGAAAGACTTGTTACTTGGTGGAGGTTCACCTATCAGCATGAAACACACATCTACAGTCAGAAATAAGTATTCTAAAATAATTTTTCCATGTTAAAGGGAAACTCCAGAACTAAATGTTCACTCTGACACAAGTGAACATTTGCTGCTTACATTCACTTTCCATCAAAACAGATTGAGATTGAACTTTGTTGCAAAGACAAGTTTGTCATGTTCTTCCAAAGTGAGGATCTTAAGCAGGCAACAACTACAGAGATGTTTTGCAGTGTTTACAAAAATACACAATGACTGACGGTTCTTCTTTGTTTCGGGGTCATTTCAGGATGTTTGCAGTTCTCTCTTAAGGAAAATGACTCACAGGCAAGTTTCAAGGAAACGAAAGGAGAGGAGCTTGAACCCGTATGAGCAAAACAATTTGACATCTGCTTCAGAGAAAATGTTCCTCTTTAAGCTCCTCCTCTTGAGGCTCAAAGAGTTTCAGTTGTGGCATTGTACCTGCAACTCGCACCATGACACTTTTATTTAATTATGTTGAAGAAGTTTATTGCTGCTTTTAATTTATAAAGTTCTACAGTAAATGCAACAATATTTGAGCTTTTCATTTATGTTATGTTTTTTTTTTACTTTCCTGTATAAATATAACTCAAACTTATCTTCTAACAGCAATGGTTCAGATCAACCTGATTTAAGATGCAAGTTTTATAAAAAGATAAACCTTTACGTCCTTGTTGTACAGAACAAGAAAGTCACTTTTAAACAATTTTCTTGCAAACAGACAAATTACCACACCAGTACCATCTTATAGAGGTTAGTGAAGATAAAAAAATAAAAATACATAAAAAGAGGTAGAACCTGCTAAAAATTTGAGTATTAGTTTTATGGAGAACATTACTCCTTGTAATGGCATGCCTTCCCTTGCAAACATCCTTGAGGAAAAAAAAAAAAAAAAAAAAACTTCCATAAACACCATTAGATCCAAGACAAGACCAAACTGGTCTGTCAAGTGTCAACTAAATCTTCTCTTAGTACTTTGAAAGTCAAAGCTTACAGCTTCACACCTTCGGGATGTGAAGCTTGAGCTTATAGAATTAACTGCAGATTGTGAAACATAATGACTCCATTTAAAACACTGAGATAGTATTATTCAGTATCACTTTCTACTCTTGCAGCACAAAGGTATTGACTCAGGTGGACTAAATACAAATGCATGGCGACATTTTGGATTTTTTTTTAGTTTAAGAGCTTAAGGACATTAAGAAGAAAACTTAACAGTTCAAATTTGTTTACTCTTTGAAGAAAGTGGGGAATCATTTTCAAATCTTTATTTGTTGGGGCAAAGAAATTACATGGATATTGTTTTGTTGTTGTTGTTTTGTTTTAAATAACAGGTTTGGAAAACAACACAAAATTACTGGTTTAATGACAAGACAATAGAGTTTCACAAATGGTTCAAAATTCATTTGCTAGAGAATCTATGATCAGCCTAGAATGATTCAGTCAGTGAATGTATCACTAATCAATATATCAATATTGGGGAGCTTCAAAATTATGAATTGGACATTAAATAATCTCTGCTCCTGCGACAGACTGGTGACCTGTCCAGGGTGTACCCCGCCTCTCACCCGGAATGTGGCTGGAGTTAGGCACCAGCACCTCCCGACCCCACTACGGGACAAGGGTGTAATGAAAATGGATAGATGGATGGATAATCTCTGTACATTGTAGAATCTTTCCGTTTATGTTTAGTTAATCCAAATATTTTAAATTTTGAACTACAGGTGATCAAATACACTCAGGATTTGATCATCAATCTACTTAATGTTGAGCATATCAGTAACCATTCATGTTTAACTTGTCAAAGTATTTAAGATTTAGAAAAAAAAGATAATTAAATGTAGCCGTATCTCGTTCAAAACACAGAAATAGTCTCTTAAACTGGCCCTAAAGAAACCTGTAACAGTAAACAGAAAATCAGACTGTCATGTTCTAGTTTCTGCAGTAAAGAAGGCGCTCTACTCCTCTGTACACATACACACTCACTTGTTCAATCTGAACAAATTAAATCTTCATCCTTATTTCAGTTCTCCACATCAATTCCACCTTTGGAAGACGCCCAACGCTCCATATGTGTTAGCAGAGCAACGCCTTGAGAGATCACTTTACCTGCAGGAAACAAACTGCTCGTACTGTGTCTTCCACTGTCATTACATCCCTGTGAAGTAATGCAAAGGAATTTAATTATTCACTAAGCAAAAGTTGGAAGAACTGCCCAAAATATTTACTAATTCTAAGTATTGTATTTCATTATAAAGTTGTTTTAATTATTGCTGGTTTACTCTTTACGTCGTTTACCTTTCAAACATGTTTGCTCTCATCCTCTGCTCCTGCAAAGCTTTAGAGGCTCAATATTAGCAAATGTTTAAACAGTTGTCATTAGAGAACTAACAATGGTGCAAAGACTATAAACAGGTTCTCTGCATTGTATTACAAAAAGTTCACAAATTGTAGCAGGACTTGTATAGACTGGCTTTCTTGGATAAATCAGAATCTTTTTTCTGACTGTCTTACTACATATTCTTGTTTTACAATGTATATAGGATGGGATTTTAATTGGTTTAGGGTTGTTAGTACACCTTGATAAATCCCTGCTTGCTGAGTAAATCTGGATGCTATTTTAAAATAACAAACTGCTTCAAAAGGAGCAGAAACTGAGCAAACGAGAACACCCATTGAATAAATGCTGTTTGATTTCAGCAACAACTGAAACACAAATTTGTGGATGCCAAAACACAAACTCCCCACTAATTACTTAACACTCTACTCCTCTGAAATGCCGTCTGAGACCTTCCATCGTATTAATTGTCAATTTAATGTGCATAATTTCTGGGTCAGACCACAATTTGTTCTGCTGGATTGTCTTTTTCTTGTTTGTTTCAGAATTGAGTGGAAAAAAACTAGACCAAATATTAGAATGCTTCACACTTCAGAATACAGACGCACTACAGTATGAGCCGCTCGTCGTTATTTATATATTTTCCTCGCAGGGTGGATTTTTATTCTCTCTGGAGGAGGATCAATTGTAATCATCTGAATTCCCTACAGTAATAAAAGTGATAAAAGACCATCTCTTAGAGGATCCAATAAAATCTCCCAAACAATCGTACCTGTTTATTTATAATCTTGAAGGCTGCACGCATTCACTGTCCAAAACAATATGCAATAATTCTGCAGAATCTTTTTGTAGGGCTGCAAGGTGGTGCAGCAGTGAGGACTGTACTCTTGCAGCACAAAGGTATTGACTAAATACAAATGCATGGTGAAATTTTTGATTTCTTTTTACTTTATGACTGCAGTGTGGAAAATATTTAAGGGATATATGTTGTCAAGGCACTGTACTGAAAATAGAAAAACTTCAATCACTATGGAGCAGATTTGTACAGTTGAGCCTGTTTGCTGATATTTGAACCTCTCACCTGTCTGAGTAATGCAGAACATACCAAAAAAGGCAATATTAGCCAATAAAGGCATTCCTAATTTGTGTTAGCAGTAAAGCATTTTTTATATTATCTTCATTGAAGTTAACCAGTGACGTGGAAATAACTTGTTCAGACCAGGGAGTTTAAGTAAAAATTTGCTTTTGGGCATTTATTATAATGCACACTTTGATCCTTTACAAACACATTCATTATAAACCCCTTGTGAATATCCTGTCTGTAGTAAGATACAATTTGCTGCAGGAAAGAACAGATTGTCCAATACCTAATACAGCTGTGTTCTGCATTATTATTTTTACTGGGACACCATTTAAGAGTATAGACTTTTCATTTTTAAGTATCCTTTAAGATGATTGCTTATTTATGAATTAACATGAAGTTCTCTAGGGATTTAATGCATATTCTAACCACAATCACTTTGGGTTCCTCAAAACCCAAAGTGTCTGGATATATGGAAGCACCTGAAATTTTGAAATCCAAACCGAGTTATGATTGTGTTTGTGTTAGATCACGAATGAACTGTCAGGGGGAGAAAAGACAAATCAGTGGGATATGATCAAATCTAATGAAGGACCCTTTTGCAATGTAGTCATCTGGGACTAGAAAAAAACACAACCAGCAAAAGTTTGATGTTTTGGACTTATTTTCTTTATAGTCACTGAAGATCTGTTTGTTTGTCTGCATATTTGCCTGCATATTTTGGTCATTCTCCAACATTTGTGGTTACAATTCTAATAAAATCTTTGGACATATTCTGCCAATAAATAAACTGGGTTCTGTTCCCGTCAGATCAAGGTTGTGAGTGCCTTAAGAGAGCCTCTAATAATCAGATGCGTTTTACATGTCATGGTTGCTTTCCAATGATAACTAACAAATTGATTTCGCCCTCACATACATGCCTGCTGGGTGGAGCTACTTTTTTTTTCCAGCTGACATCCCCCAGTTGAGGATCATATGATGCTCTTGTGTTGCTTTGTAATATTTTGCACATGGTTCCTGGGCGAGAATCCAAACTTAAAGTTGAATGGTGTTTTTGTTCAATATGGTTCATCTAAGAAGAGAACAAGAGTGCGATGGCTGTCTCAAACCAAGGCTGTCAAGATGTCCAGGCAGGCTCCATGCCAGCACACTCCACCAGGCAGCTGCTGCCTGCCAGGCGCCCCTCTACAAATAATATTCTGTGGGAGGAGGTGTCAATCCTTCCTCTCAGGTTATATATAAATATGCATATTTATATATATATATATATATACATATATATTACCCCCAAGTGAAGGTTTTCAAATGCTACTGTAAAAAAACATCGGTAACAGGAATAATTATAACTTAAATTTATGACTAACTGGGTCACAAATTAAGGAAAGACATATTTTTTTAAATAAGATTATCAAGACAAAGTGACCACAACAAGGGAGCGACAATGGACCCCATCTATAAACAAGCAAAAACACTCATAGCCTGAAAAACTGTAAAGTTAAAATAATCAAAGCAAATACGGAGTGAGTAGATAAAGCAATGATAAGGAAAAGATCAAAAACAACTTCAAAGACATGGAAATGACTACTTAGGCAGAAAAAAACTGCCTGAGTGATATGCAAATTAAAAATGTATCTATGCTAATGACCGCTTAGCAATTCTGTTTACCAAAATATGATGACAAAGAGATTTAAAATGATAGTTAACACATGCAAATGTAAACAGAGGGGGAAAAAAAAAAGGAACAGTCTCTATAGCACAGTTTTATATATGAAAGATTTAAGACAATAGTTCCAAAACAAATAACAAAAAAAAAATTACTGCAAGACTAGTAACTAAATTAAAGATATAGATTTTCTAACTCGGTTACGAGAAATGACAATGGAAACAGAAATGACAACGGTGGGAATACGACTCACTAACTTAAACAAATGAACAAAAATACAAAGTGAACAAATGCAAAATAGCAACTACACCCCGTAAGGGTAACGGTTATCTCACTTATTCACTAGCTTTGCATAAATTTCTTGCTACAGACATTTTGGTTGACAAAATGAAGATTTTTCCGAGACAGATCTCTGGGGGACACCATGGCTGCCATGCACCTTCCACATAGATTCCTTTAGGTCTTTTTTTTTTTTTTTTCTTTTTACAGTTAAGCACAACATTACTCAGGGCACAGTCATATTTATATTTGAAGAAAACTTTAAAATTTACCCATGTCTTTATTCTATCAGGAAGAAATATTAATGTTATGCAGCGGCACACCCAGAGTCCTGACTTCAACCTGACAGAGAATTAGATCAATGTTAGAGTGATGGTGAGGAGGCCTCCTAACCGCAAAGAGCAAAAATCACTGGAAGAATAAAAAAGCTTAACAATTAGAAGAAAGATTTTATTGCTGTACTAATGATAAAGATTTTTTCATTGATCGGTGAGAATTGTGTAAATAATTTAACATCCCGTTCTTAACTAAACTCCAAATAATTTTGGTAAATTTATATTCCTTTTCAGTATCTATTGAAATTCAATTTCCTATCATAAACAAACATCTTGGTTTAATGAAAATATATCTTTGAACCACATCTGACTCAAACGTGTAGACTTCGCCCAAGGATGATCTAAGTTAATCTACAATAATATACACATTCACAGCTTAATAATTATGTAGAAAAAATGATTAGACTCCAAATTATATTATCCACTATCAGGAGGTCCGCTCATATTAAGTAAAATTTGATCAGTAAGTCTTCTAATAAAAATACTCATAATCTAACCAGTGATACTCTGTTGTGTCAATGTGCCACTCCAGTTTCACATAACGAAACTAATGTTGCCCCTGTAACAGATAAGGATATATCAAGTCCACATTTGTCCGAAAAGGATCTTCCATTTTATTGTAAATATTTTGTAACCATAATGCAATTAAGCTATTTTTCTCAATACATGATCTGTAGCTTTGTTATGACTGTGGGACACAATGGATCATGTTTCATCTTTTTGCTATGAATGACACTTCTTTTCGTATTACTGAGCAGTCAGTCAGTTTCTGACAGCCCAGTGATCAGGTGGCATGTCATACTTGATTAGGTCTGACTGCGATGGCTACAGGGTTCATGCCATAAATTGTAAAAAGTTTAGTTAACACCTCTTGCTCTGGTGTTTTTAATTCATCCGAGTTTCTCATAACTAATCAAACCCAGTTTCGCCGCTTTCTACGAAAAATCACAATTCAAGCTGCTGGAGGAAAAACCCGCAGTTATATGGCCTTACCCTATTCGAAAATTGCTTACAGACAAGTGAGTCAGCCGCAATCAGTTTGTATAAACATCACGAGTATTGCCCATGCTATCAAGCCAATACAGTGTCTACAGGCCTGGCTGCCAATACCAGTTATGTTGACGCTTAGGCGACAAACCAGATTGTGAGAGGAGCCCCACTGCAGAGGAAGTGCCCAACTGGATGCCATGAAAGCAAGACACTTCAGGGGCAACTGTGCAACAAGTTGCTATCTTTGCTTCAAAGGAAAATTGATGAACATGTGTTGAAAAGTAGCACTACCAAAGCAATGCTGTTCAAAAATAGAAAAAGTAGAAAAAAATAAAAGAGATTGTAGACCAAATGCAGGGTCGGTCAAAATGTATTCATATGAATCAAATTGAAGAATATTAGGATCAGAAAAAAAGCCTGTTGAATATAGAAGATCTCTGTTTTTGACTATAATCTTTTGACTGGATGATGATAATAATAATAATAATAATAATAATAATAATAATAATAATAATAATAATAATAATAATAATAATAATAATAATAAT
>CAEGAE010022122.1:0-44454 GCA_903067095.1 Girardinus metallicus | reverse complement strand
GACAGGTCACCAGTCTGTCGCAGGGCAACACGGAGACACACAGGACAAACAACCACGCACTCACACACTCACACCTAAGGACAATTTGGAGAGGCCAATCAACCTGACAGTCATGTTTTTTTTTGGACTGTGGGAGGAAGCCGGAGAACCCGGAGAGAACCCACCATGCACAGGGAGAACATGCAAACTCCGTGCAGAAAGACCCCGGGCCGGGAAACGAACCCAGAACCTTCTTGCTGCAAGGCAACAGCTCTATGATATGTTATATTCAAGAGAATATAATATATCATCAGCCTCTTGGCTTAAGAGTCAGGTCACTTAGCGGGTTCGTTTAGCTTGTAATCAAACTGTGTTCCCTCTGTTGCTGCTGTAGCTGTGCCAGTTCCACATCATTTACATGACATTAATAATCTGATCCAAAGCAGCTAAATATGTCTGAAGCACTTCATTCTTGGTGTCTAATTTGTGTTGAAGAGTTTTGATTTATTCTTTATTTAAAAGATCTTTTTTTTTTTTTTTTTTAAATCTCATACATTAAATTTAATTCTGATCATGAATCACAAATGAATTAATTCAATAACATGTTATAGCGATTGGAACAGAAAGGTAGCAGATAATTGTTTAATAATGGAGCTGAGCAGCAGACAGACGGGACTCTGACGGCTGTTCTGAGGTGACAGATGTTATCAACCTCCGCTGCAGCTCTGGGCGATATTTCCACCAAGAGAATTCTGATATTTCATGTGTCACACTAAAGGAAAAAAAAAAGGCTTTTTTTCTCCTTTTCATTATCTTTTTAATAAAACATAGGACAGTCACAGTGTTACCAGGACACTTTCCATAAAATATGCTGGCGAAGTAGCTCAGATTAATATTTGGCTTTCAATTTCTGTCCGTCTGAGTAAGTGGAAAATGTGACACAGTGCATGTTACTCAGAGTTTAGGAGCCTTATTAGAATGCAACGTGCGTGTAATCCTGTCGTAATTATGTGAATAATATTAATGCCTGTAATCATGCAAATGATATTCTGATGCATAGACTGCTCAGTGCTGGTAGAGCTGCTGTTGAGAAGCAGGACTTATTATTTCTGGTTCTGTTGTTGGCTAACAGATCATGTCTCCAGGAATATTAAACAAAATTAACTTCAAATAATTTCGTACAGATTGTTGACATTTTTCTGCAGTTTGATGTTAAGAGGATATGAGCACTGGATGCCTCACCTGCAGCAGGTAAATCTCACCAAAGAGGTCTGAAGATTAGTACGGATTACTTTATCTATACCTGCAGGTAGATTTATTTTGCAGTTGTACAAAACATACAGCAAGAAAATGAAGTGTTGAACACACCACAATCTGATGTCACAGATTTTTCAAGCACAATCTGTGATTTGTTTGGAAAAAGGTGCTATTAACATGAAATTTCACCAGGTGTTGGTAAAAACCTAAAGTAACTCATACATAGAAAGAAACCAAACCAAACTGAAGAGAGAAATGAAGGCATGTGCAACGATATGGAATGACCCACCGGGGACCACCGGACTTAACAAGGTCAAACTGGTAAACTTCATATAACTGAAGGGAAAATGACTGGAAAAATGTACCAAGACATTTTTGAGAAAAATTTGCTGCCGTCTACCAGAATGTCGAAGATGAAACGAGGGCGACGATTTCAGCAAGACAACAACCCCAAACACAGAGTCAAGAAACTCTGAGCTGGCTTCAGAGAAAGAAATAATAGCTGCTATATTAGCCCAGCCAGTCAGATTATCTGAATCCAATTAAAAATCCATGGAAAGAACTAAAAACATCTGAGTTCATAGAAGAAGCTCACGAAACCTTCAAGGTTTAAAGACTGTTTGTGTGGAAGAATGGACCGAACTCCCACCTGAGCAGCTCATCCACAAAGGAGGAGGCTTGAAGCTGCCATTAACAACAGAGGCTTTTGTATAAAGTATTAGAAATCACAGAGCATGTTCATTACTTTTTCCAGTATGAATTACTTCGATTGCTACAAACACCTGGTGAAAATTTAATTTTGTGAAAAATTATTTTACCCAGCATCTATTTTTTTCAACAACCAATGCAACATAATGACTTAAATGTGCTATAAAATAGCACTATTTGCACATAAAGTACACAGTACTGCCCCATAAGGCTCAGTTTTTTGTTAACTCTTGTATACTGAGACATGCCAAGTCTTACTGTTTGAAAAACACCAGTGCTGGACTTCTGCCTTCATTTACTATTTTAATACCAAAGCCTTCTCAGGCAGGTGGGTGTAGAACAATAACTGAGTCTAAACAATTTCGCTATCTAGTTTTGTTAATAATTTCCCTAAGCAATTATTTATAGTTATTCAGAGCCAAACGATTACCCTGTTGTTGCACGACACTAAAAGATCAGGTATTTGGTGCATAGTTAAATCACGTATAATCCACCTGGAATAAGAGCTGCTGCTCAGCAGTAATGACAGGCCGCTCTATGCAGACTGCTATTACCGTCAGTCAGTGTCACTTTACTTTCAAAGAGCAATCCTCATGAGAAACGGTCTAATATTCCTCTGTGAAGACAAACTGAGCGATCACTCATATTCATCTACAATGCACAAAGGGACAGTTTAAATATGAATACATCACAGTGGATCACATCTGAAACAGAAATAAAGCTGTCAGGAATTTTGAGAATATGACGAGGTAAATATGAGCTATTGAAAGACACTAGATACCTAAACATCAACTTTAAAGCCTTTTTAAAAAAGCAAACATGTTTAAATATACATTTTTTTGCAGTAGAGATGGTCAATAGAAAAAAAAAACACCTCCCTATGTGATCACAGACTGACCATGCTATGTTGCCATCATGCTCCCAAACATTTCACCAAAGGGACTCTTTAACACTGTTTACATTTAAAATGTACAAAGGTACAGAGAAGAAACCTTAATAAATAAACAAATTATGCTTAGCCTGGTGGGGACACAAGTAAAGACTGGAGGCCCGCCAGGCTTATGACACTCTGAGGGAAACCCTGTGATGAACATGTTTTCCCTATAAAGTCATTATCCTGCTTTTAGCCAAATATGACTTAAACTCAGTACACATTTGGCAGTTTTAAAAATCATATGGGACTTGATTATGTCACACTGTGCTTGTACAATATACTAAAACCTTGATGTCAAACTTAACTGTTTTAGATGCCAGACTTCAACAGATATATATAGTGAGAGCAACCATGAGTGGACAGCAAATTACCAGTGTCAATTATATTATTTTTAGACTCTGAGTCTGAAATGGACAAGAAGAGAAATATGGAACAAGGATGAAAGGCAGGACAATATTCAGGCGTCTGCCTGAATATTACGCAGGTGGATTCTACATGATTTAACTATGCACCAACTACCTGATCTTTTAGTGTCGTGCAACAACAGGGTAATCGTTTGGCTCTGATTAACTATAAATAATCGCTTAGGGAAATTATTAACAAAACTAGTACTTTACATCAAAATTACCGGCAGCAGTCACTACTCAATTCTTTTTCAGAAGATTTGTTCAGATCCTCAGTCAAGAGGCAGACAGATTGGCTGTTGGTGCACCTCTCACACCGAACCACCACAGAATATTGATTTAGGCCTGAGACCAGACGTGTACGTTTGATTCTTTCACAACAACAGGCTTTCTCTGCAACATTTTCCACAATAAAACATAGAAAAGAGGACTTTATTTTTCCTTTAAATATGTAAATGTGGTAATCTGTTTTTAGAATGTGGAGGAGTCTGTTTCTACATTTGCAGAAGGAGGGGAAAAAATGAGAAACCAAAGCAACGAACTAAATAAATAAATAATAACAACTACAACATCACTGAAAAGTACATGGCACAAGTTAATACGAGATATATGTAGAGGTAACCATAGCATAACAAAGAGTATATCTGGAAATACCTTAATTTAATGTGTGTGCATGCGTGTGGGCGTGAGTGTGGGTGTGTTTGCTTGTGCATATTAGACCCATGACTCAACACCGGGACAGGACCAACCCACCCACCAGGCAGGAAACAATAAAGCCAATAGACAAAAAACCCAAACACCCAAATATTGTTAAATAATTCATAAGTAAAGAAAGTCCACATAAAGATGAACAAAGTGTTTTTTAAAAAGTTGTTTGAATGGATCCCACATCAAATAAGCCAACTAACACTACCAATGTCTTTATTCAATTAAGATTTGAATAAAACTAGTGAAGACACATTTGGAAATCTATTTCAGACAAAAGAAAGACTATGATAAAACATTTATACAACCAAAACTCTGTCTTCAGATGCCCAACTTATTTGTTTTTTAAAGAAGGGTTATGGAGTGGCTGGAAGTAGAGGAGCAGTCGAGGTAACTACCAGGAGCATCTCCAACCAGAACAATCAACCCTTTCTCTGCAGACTCTGACTCAATTTACAGATAAGGACCTTCTCTTTGTAGAAAGAGCCATCTTGTTTAAAGCTGCCATCACAGTTTCTTTTCTCGATATACCGGTCAGTGTTTCTTAACACACTTTTCATATGAGCGTATAGTCAGACACTTGAACTGAAGTGCAGATTGTGCAATATTGTTATGTTCCATGATGGTGTCAGTGTCTTACAAAGGACCTATGCTGTTCATGATGTGACTCTGCTACATATGAAGTGAAGGGATTCAGATTTACAGTTTTCTTTTTTCATCTTTCTCCATAACATTCAGACTAAGAGTTAAAAACTCTGCACCCAGCGGCCTCCAAAGCTTAGAGCAGAATAGAAATGCCCTCTCTTGTCCCACAGGAGGACATTCAGGTGTAACAGCAGCACCGGGGCATGCTGGTTCACACAAATATAAAGTATAAAATATTTTAAAAACGTACAGCAAACTAAATGAATAATAAAATTCTGTACATTAAGAACAAGATTATGACTTAAACATACTACGCAGTTATCAGAAAAATGTTCAATCCATTTAATGTGTTTTAAAAATGTCTTGAATTGTGTGACAGCATATCAGCACCGTATTACTAGGCTTCTGTAGACCTTCGTAGATACAGAAAAAGGAGAACATTTCAACCAAAAAAAATCTATGAAATTTCTAGATTAATCTAGAAATTTTCTAGAAAATTTCTGAGATTAATCTAAGAATTTCACAGATCTTTCCAGAAAATTTTACATTTTTCAAGAAATTTTCTGAGATTTTGGTGGAAATGTACTCCTTTTTTTGTCCAGAATGGCCCTGATACACCATTGTAGAGTTATCTTTTCTGTGCTGTGTAATAATAAACTTGCCTTATAACCGGCTGAGTGGTGTAAAAGCAATTACTGCTCACAGACTGATCTGTTTCTCTCATCTGTCATATGTTTGGCCCAGAGCTCACACACGTATTGGTATTTGGCTTCTGAGAGTCAGATATTTCATTATGGTGCAGGACAAAACCTGAGGAGAACACAGTGTGCAATCTTCTGTTCTATAACTCGGCGTACTCTGTTGTCTGTGCTTCATTGCTTGCTTTAACCTCTCCTCGCTGTGCCATGAAGATTTTCAAATTCATCATCACAGCAAATTACTCTGAGTTGTACACCAGTGAACCGCAGTCACTGTTGTGTCTGCATGTCTCTACTTTCTGAAAAAAATTTAATCTGCTTAGGAATGGCTGCTTTACACAAAGCAAAGTTAAGCAATCACCTTTTGGAAGCTTCACACAAGGACATTTAGCCCAAGTACAGAATTAGAATCAAATTTCTTGGAAAAGATTGTGAATCCAAACCAAGAATTTAACCTCTGTTTTATTTGCTCGCAGTGTGCAGATATTAAATATAATCAGAATCAGAACGCTTTTAACATTATTGTACCAAAGCACAACAAACTTTATTTCAGTACAACCCATCCAGAAGACGTGTGTCTGTGGCAGCTGCCCCTGGAGGTTTGAGCAATATACAAACTGTAGAGGAAAGAAACTAAGGGATCAAATAAAGATTATATCTGTAGGTGTATATGAAGCCATTTTTTCTTAAACAAAAAAAATTATATTGTGGTACTGTAAATGATCTTGTTTGAGAGCAGAGAAGCTGACAACTCTGGTTGTAAAGTGTTCATCAAAACCAAAAACAAACTGTCTCTATGGTGGCTGATTTTAGCAAAGAAAGCTCTGATTCACTGACCTGACACAGATTGTGTCCAGGATGTGAGGGGTCTGCAGAGACGTTAGCCGCTTTTCTTAACCCAATACAGTATTAGTGTGTACACTAATACACATGCTCCTATGTGTATTAGTGTACACATAGTAATGTGTACACTAATACTGTGTACACTACTAAGAGTAACCTTGAAGAAGGAGCACAGAGCAAGATAAATCACAGAATTAAAGGAGATCCATAAGTTAATTCCCACTCAGGGCTACATGGGCGTGGCGTAACCGCTGTAGGTTAGCACTCGGGTGCCGATAGACTGGGATTAGACTCCTCTTGACCTGATGAGGCTAGATGATTTGCAGGTTTGCTGGAGCCTACCCAGCCAGCTGATGCCCTCTGATGGAGAACTGGGGGAACAGAGAAGAATGGTGAAACCCAGATCCCAACAAGTGCTAGCTGTCACTGCTGTAGAACCACATGTGGAACTGCAAACCGAACATGGCTGCTATATTTAAAGAATGCAAAGCCGAACCTGGCTGCACAACTCAAAAAGAAAGCCAAACAAACACAGACGCTACGCTAGCTCAGGTGTGACTGCAGCGCACTCAGATAAAGGCAATCTAAACACAGCTACACCACACACCAACACAGACATAAGTTAAACATGGCAGCTGCGATGAGAGACACACACTCACAAACAAAACTCCAGTAGTTTGGAACTGGGGTTAACAAAGTCTAAGGAAAGCCGTTGTTACACTCTACCTCCATGTCAAAGAAAAAAAAAACACAACTTACCAGTTTACTAAATGCTACACCGTAGAGTCAGTAGATGTGTACATTACATTTACATTTCCCTGCTGATCAGAAAAGCACAACCATCACTTCTGTCAGTCTGATCACAGAGTTCCAGCGTGTCGGTTCTCAAACCAGTGACAAAAGCTTAAGTGAGGCCACAGATGACAGGAAATAAGATGCACTGTTACATCTTACATCTCATTTTACATTTTAGAGAGAAAAAGGGGCCATTTTGTTATCAACAGTAAATAAAAGTGCACTGAAGTGACGGACATCAAACACTAACACTGTGGGATCTGTGATGCAGCAGTTTATTCATGTATCTCTGACCTGCTCATCACTGTCTGCAGCAGGTCTAATAAGGGTCATAATTACCCTCTGGTTCAAGAAGTCAAAGTCCTGCTGATCTGATCTTCTGTGACTCCTGGAGCCTCAGGGGTCTGCTGGACTTTGAAGTCTCCTCTGCAGTAGAGGTTATTCAGCTCTATAATAGGATTGTTCCATATAAACTAAAAACAAATTGAAGCATTATGCTGTACCTCAAACAACATGTTCTCCACTCTTTAAACTCTCCCTCAGCTCTTTTTCTCTTTAGCACAGCTAAAATGCTCCTAACACTGATTCAGGATTGGCTGAACTCAGGAGCTGCAGTCCGTGTCCTGAAGACGTCCGTGTCCAAAGCTCCCTCAAGCTATTCAGTGGACTTTGCTTCTAAATCCTTTCAAAGCTCTTCCTGTTTTTTGGGACTTTTTCTATCAAACTTTTTTCTTCCACTCAACTTTCCAATAGCATGCTCGGATGCAGCAGTTCTGTGAACGGCCAGCTTCTTAAGGAATGACCCTCTGATCTGCAACGGTCATGTCAGCAGTCTTCACAATCATTTTATAGCATCACATTCTGTGCCAAACATTCTTAGATTCTGAAAGTGACATATTTTCGTTTCCTGTGATATTTTCGGTTTTCATTGACCATAGTTAAAAAGAACAAATAAAATGACTGAAAGGCAGAACTGTAGTAAGTTCCAATGACTTTTTAAACTGAGCTACCATTGTCCACAGAGCTGCACCTGCGTGGGGTTTATTTGGAGGTGGGTTTGACTGTTATCACCTCACCGTCTGTCCGAACCTCACCTAGTAATTTCAGACCCGCTCTCAGAGGACCGAACCTGACAGAACTCCACAGCCTCAGCCACAGCTTTACCTCCCTCCCTTATAAACGGCACGGAGCCCCGGTACTGGCTCCACGGCGACTGCGCGTGCGGCAGCTACCCTGCACGTGCGTGCGCAGTTTCTATTTGCTCTCTTGGAGACGGTGAGCAGACCCAGTCCCGACCTGACGACTCGACCCGGTGAGTCCACCTGTCCGCCTTGTCCACCGCCCGCCGTCCTGTTTGTCTTGTCTCGGTGTGTCCGTGGAGCGAGACGCAGACTGTGGACTCTCCCGGCTGCTCGCGCGCTCCGGCCGCCAGACTCCATCGCTGACCGACACAGCGACCCGCCGCTCGCTGCCTGGCTGGGAGGGAAACTTCTGGTCCTCAATGAGCAGAAAATTCAAATGTGGGCAAAGTTGAAAACGGAGCGGCTTTTACAGGCTAACTGGTGTTTAATTGATGGTGAGTGGATCGATGCAGGAGGCAGAAAAAGCTCCACATCTCTCTGCTGGATCAAACAGCTCAACTTTCGGAGGGTTTCCTGCAGACAGTCAATCAGGAGGTTGAGCTCTAAACCTGTTGCTTCTGACGATAAGAAAAAAGAAACAGCCAGTTTGAATTTTAAGGATTATATTGTGCATGATCACCAAGGACTCGTTAGGTCCTGTTTTATATGCACTAATATTATGTATCACACTGCTAGCAAGAGAAATCCTGAGAAGATGAGCGCCTTGTTTGTGTCCCATTTGTAAATGTTTGAGTTGGACAAACAAATTTGAGGTGAGGGGATCTGCTGTCCCTGTGAGGCAGCTGGAGGTCAGAGCCTACAGTAAAACCATATCGGACGATTCAGTGTGTGTTACTTTGAGATGCAAATGTGCTGATGGAATCACACTCCCATAACACATGAATATCAGCTACTGCAGCAGCTCTGTGGTGGTAAAATGATGAGGTAAACATAGTTTGGTGAAACCCTGGATCAGATTTAACAGACACTCTTCGGAAAATCAGCGGATATCAACCGCTGTGGATGAATTCTGCTTTTCCCATAAATACTTGCTATGCCCAATATTCTAACGAGAATTTTGTCATTCTCCCTGCTCTGTTTTGTGTTGGTTGTTTTCACCCAGAAAAACCAAATTGCTGAGAACATGACTTCATCACTTAGGTTTGTGCTCATTGTCTGAGCTTGAGTGGGAAGATCAGATGTAAGAAAACAGACACGGCTGAAACCATCGGGTGTTTTTTGGCTGCCAGCATGTGGATGGCAGGTCTTTTCCAATAATGCTCCTTTCATTTTGTCTGACTTTGATCACAGTTTTCAGGAAGGGCTCTATGACACTCGGTGTGCCCCCTTACTTTTTTGGTTTTTATTTAGAAAGGGAAAACCGATTTCAACATTTAGATATTTTTCTGTGAGTATTTCTATATCTTCAATATACATATTTAAACCGTAATTCAGAAATGACAACAGTTCAGTCATTTATAGTGAGATAAACTGCAACCGCAGTTCATGATGAGAACGCAGGAAAAACACAGGCACTACATTAATTTTCTGCTGCACCATGTTTATGTATTTATGCAACTTTCCTTGTTTTAGATACATTAAGGTTACTACAATTATTCCTATTTATAAATACCAGAATAATGTGACAATATATTCTTAGAGATTTAAAAATCATTAATCAAATTAAGATGGATTCCCTGCTTCCTTTGTAGTAGAATTGTTTTTTAAGCTAGATGACTTGGCTCAAATAATTCTGGGTTTCCTTCCACACGCGTCTCTCTCTCTCTCTCTCTCTCTCTCTCTCTCTCTCTCTCTCTCTCTCTCTCTCTCTCCATCCCTTCACTCTCTCTCTCTCTCTTTCTGTCTCCTCAGCCTGCCTTCTGCTCTCTTCCTTCACACCTGCAACCTGTTTCTAATCAGCCATCTGTTCCCTGTTCAGTAATCATCCTCCCCAGTATATATATACGATTTATTCTCGGTCACTCTTTGCTGGTTCCTTCTCTTATCTCCCTGTTACTTTCCTATTAATTCCCTTTTGTTCTTTTACCCTGGATTCCTGGTTTTGGTCTCGTCTGGGTTCCTGTGAGTTTACATGTTTTTGTAAAAAAAAAAAATCAAGGTGATGAAGTTTTTTATTAAAAACTTTATCATCACCTCGTCTTCTCTGCGTCGCTGCATTTGGGTCCACCATCAACACTGACATCATGTCAGAAACTGTGACAGTTTGAGTTCGGCTTGGTGAATACAGCTCTAGAGTAAAATTGCTTTGAACGGTCAGTGTGACTAAAAAACCGCTACATAATTTCAGTCCATTTATTATGAATCTTGTTATGCAAATAACTTTATTTTTTACTTAAAAACAGAACCTGACCACTGCATCTTCAGGAAGAAATATGGGGTAAAATATGTATGGTTTAACTCTGTCTCTGAATTCATCCAGGGTGGCTTAACAGTCTTAGAAAATCCACAGCATCTCACCCTATAGGATGGTTATTTTCAACATTCAAGTTGACAAAAATCTCCTCAGGTTGCCAGAAAAAGGGTATTAATTCTTGAGCTGTTAGTAAAAATACAAACTAACTTTCATACAGAAGTTACAGGCTAACACATACTCAAGTTCAGGGCTTCATTTTCCAATAATGTCTTCTCCAGTTGAAGACCATCAGTATCAAAAGTGTAGTTTGTAAGTTTAGCAGGAAGCTATTGTCAGTGATTTTGTGTGTGTGTGTGTGTGTAGGGGTGTTCTAGTCTTACACATATCTTCCCAAGGGCCACAGTGTGTTTGCGTGGTCACATTGAGTAGATATAACTACCTGAGGGAGACGCAAAGCAAATCCCCATGAGGTGGTGTGTGCATGTGTGTGTGTGGGGGGATGGAGGGGGCGTGTGCACAGACGTGTGAGTGTCTTGGCTTGAGAAATGAACAGGTGTTATCTTACAAGAAATTCAGCAGAAATGCAGCTCTGCACTTTTGATCTGGTTCCATTTTTTAATTTCATTTTGTTTTGTACTTGCAAGCTGTTTCATTAACATTTTATGTTCGAAATTGAACATCAAAAGGTTGGTTTGACAATTTTGATCAAAGCTAACAAGTCAGGGCAGAATATAACAGCCAAACAGCTCTCAGTTTTTGTGTCGTGAACGCCTGGCTGTCCTTGCACACATTGAATAAACACAAGAGTGATTAACAATTATTAATTATTATTTTTTCCAGGCACATAGTGCTGTTGCTTGCTTGTGTTATAAAATATCAAACATAACTTAAAAAAATTACTTCCCAATTTGATGCCTTGAAATTGGGCCTCTGTCCCTTTAAGAAGCCTTCAGAAGGTCATCACAACATGGCTCCTCCATTATTCTGTTTACAAGGAGCTTTGGACTCCTTTAATAAAAAAGAGTTTGAGACCAATTATGTTCTCATTTTCTGCACTTAAAAAAGTAAAGTAACTTTTATTTAAGGTAAAAAATTTTAAAAGATGCCTTTTTCTTTAGAGTAACATTCCACAACTGGTAACTTATATTTAAGTAAAATTATATCAAAGTGACTTTACTTTTACTTGAATACAGAATTTAATAATTCTGTATTATTACCCAAATTAATTGAAAAGTATGGCTAGCCACTGTTTTAAGGCAAACAGCAGACTGTTCCATGAGATTAATGTCCTTACTGAGTCAATGCTGTGAGATTGAAGTGTAAATGTGTGGTATTCCTGCTGTGTGTGTGTACCAGTGTATGTGTTTATTTACTACAGCAAAAGTTGAAATGAAAACCTGTGAAATTAGAAATTCGAGACCACTAAAACCACTAAAAACCAACACTAAACAACAAAGGCATTAGAGCAACTGGAAACCTTTTAGATAATTGCTATTTTGTGTCTAATAGTGTTTCTAACAACAGACCATGACAGACTCGAAAATAAAAATCACCTTAAGTGCAAATTAGGGAAGCAAAAGTAAATTTAATGACTAAAACCACTGAACAATAACAGTTGCGTCACAGGTTTCTCCAAAGCACTTTAATAAATGTTCTTTTTGTTTTTAATTTGCAAACCACATTAACTAGTAACAGTCCAGTTCAAATAACAGTCACGTTAGAAACAAATGGAAGCACAACTTACACTAAAATGACCTAAACGCCAACCAGTGAGAACCAAACCATAATCATTTGTGGATCATAACACATCAGTCTGCAAAAGCTTCAGGAATAAGTGATGCTCGGGGTCATGTACCACATTTCCTCTGCCCCATCTGAAGGAGATGGGGCAGATTATTTTTGGCCATATTTGTTATTGAAAATAAACACTGTAGAATAAGTAAAAGTTGAATCCTACGTCGACAGCTCAAGATAATCAAAGCTACAGAAGTTTCTTAAAAGTAGTCAGAGAGTCTGGCTTACGGACAAAAAAGGCATTTTTTGGGATCTGGTTTCAAAGGAGAGGAGTTTGATAACTGGAAGTATTTCTTCCCATGCTACTGTGGCGCAGTATTACTGTCAAAACTACCCATAATGCCGATCATTCCAAAGCTACTGATCTGATTGGCTGACTGGCAAATGAGAAGGAGACTACTCTATAAGTGACATGCCATAGATACAACGACTATTACGTTTTCTTTTGACAGAATTTACTGTACTCCAATATTACATCAAGCATGAATAGTAAACAAAACACACATATTCAATAATATCGTAAAGCTGATGACCTACTGAATTAGCTGCTACATTGGCTCTTCAATCTTCTCTACACAGTGCCTTTTCCTTTTTCTATTGTTAGAAGTATTAGCTTAATTATGCAAGTTTAATGTCACTTAATTCTAATTCTCTACACTATGTACATTTATTTCAAAAGTCTGCATTCTTTATTCTGATATATAATCAAAATTTTATACTTGCATGCATCTTTTCACTGTCATATAAGTAAATGTAAATATTGCAACATGTATTGCCGCTAGCATAACAAAGCGCTATGCTAGGTTTGGCTATTTATTCTTTCATCTTGTGTTTTTGTCCACAAAGCTTAAAACTATTACATGATTTCGGTCTTTTAAATCTGAAAGAACCCCAGGATGATGTGATATGTCACAGTCATTCCAACATTTGAAAAAAAAAAAGATGCACCTGAAAGTGACGTGATGGCAAAAAAATGAAAGCCCTGAGGAAACTGGAACCCCAAATGTCATAAAAAAAACATAAAATGTGAGATACTAACACTCCACAGTGCAGTAAAATAAAATGCCCATATGAAAATAAAACTGATACAATAAAAAAAAACCTTCAAAATAGAGACATGGTTCTTAAAACATCACAGCGACCAGCAGCCACATCACAATTTGTGACCTATGACCCGACGGCAGCAGATTGATGAAAGAAGCTAAACCTGACTCTGTTGAATTGTTCATGTTGATGTATTCTGCTCACCACTGGCTCTGGGTCTTTGCCACAGAGACACAAGTATTGGTCTTATGATCGTGATGTCTATAATGAAGCCATCTTGAGAAGAAGCCACTTTAGGGAGGTAATGGCCTCAATTCATCCGGTGAATAACTTAAAGGCAACAGAGGATCCTATCTGCAAAGTGCGGCCCATCATCAATGCACTGAATGACTGATAAGATGCTGCCATACGCACAACTGGTTTCAGATGATGAAACCATGATAGCCTATTACAGCAAATAAGTCTGCAAAGCTTATTAGGGGCAAACCAATCCACTTTGAGGTATGCAGCCAAGCTTCACCCTCATGATAAATGTTTCACAAAGAGGTCCATTGCAGAGGCCTTACACATCTTCCTGAAACTGACTAGGGGCCAAGTGTTGTATTTGGTGGAACAGGAAGAAGTTCCTCCAGGATGTGTATTTGTACATGATGACCTTTTTACCTCATTGATGAAATGACCAAATGAGTCACTTGGCACACTGAGACAGTGCTGTTTGCATGATGTGCCATTGTATCTTTATGTATCTAAAACAGTTCTTAAAAAAAGGTTTAATGACAGTAATGGCCTTTATTCAACAGTAAACAGACAGGAAGTATGGCAGAGAGAGAGGAAAGACAGTGCAAGTAGTCTGACTGGGATTTGAACAACTGCACTGAGGACTGTAGTGTCTGTATGTGGAGCGCCTTCTCTACCAGGGAGCCATGATGACCCAGGAAAAACCAAATGTAGACGGATGTAGAGGCTGGTGAGGCTGTCTCTGCTACACCACAGAACCACCTCCACAATAATTATGCACCCATATAGATAAAGATTTGCACTGAGGCATGAGGGACATTATAACATTGTGTAAAGCTAAAAAATGTCAATTTTACATGATACGGCCCCTTTAATGTTTTACATAGTAGCCTACACCATCAATATGTTTCTCTTTCCATGTCTAACTCAACTCATATGTTTGAGATACATAAAATTTAAATCTATTTTCTCTCTAAACAAGTTCTCCTGAATGTTAGTTTTTCTTTGAAGGAGCTTCTGGAACATTTGGTGATATTGTGTCTGTAGCTGTCATTATCCTTATGAATCAGTTTCCACTACTTTTATTTGTTTGGGAATGTTTCGTTTTTGTCTCCTGCTGAGGCAGAATAATGACTGCATTTTGAAATCATTGGGTAAACTAATGGCATGTCTTTTTCGTGTCTTTCATTCAAACTGGTAAACAAATCATGCAGGAACAAATTCAATGCTTGTCAAATTGAAGCAAGGGACACAAGAGGCCTGAAGAACTGCCATGAGCTGTAGGCTTTGAATTTAGTTTTTCAGTTGTGTCTTTAAATCTTCCTCTCTACATCTATGTGATGTTTTCTTTTACATGAGAGGAATCAGTACAAGCTATTAGCACATGTAGGACATCACTGCAGCCTGGCTAATTGTGATCTTGAAGGCCTATGGGTCCTCATAATGGCTATGTTGTGCCTAAAGCCGTGATGGACTAAACTACAGGACGCTGGTGGAAGAACTATGTATACCACAATGCACTGCATTGACCCACTTTGGTTCCAGCAGCAGGAAGAGGAGGAGCTTCAGAAAGAAAACTCTGTGACGTCATGGGAATCATACAAGCCTGGGACTAGAAGCAATACGCCCCATTCATGGTGTAGTTCTTAGGAGAAGACATGGCGTGGCCTCCTGAAGCCCCCCACTGGACCGTTTCTTCACTGGAAATTTTAGTTACGTTCACACGTCTGTCCTGGTTGTTCTGCTAGAACTCTGGCAGCAAAAGGCCATGTTGCAGAGCAAAGATCAGCCCAGCATTCAGCAAACATTTAACAAGCAAATCCTCTGTGCATGCACATCAAAGAATGCTGCTATCATAATACTGTAATACCACAAAACCATAATATTCTTTTCAGAGGTTATTGTACCGTCATAATTTCATGCCAGCCCATGCCTACTGCTAACTGAACAACTGCTGTTGCTTCCAGGACTGGAGTTCAGCCCTGGACCTGAGGAGAAGATCCAGGGCTTCTTCTCATAGTTTTGTTTTTAGAAAGACTGATAATAATGGTGCCAATATGCTTATGTCGTTTCACAGCAGAGTTTTATTTCCATGTTAAGCAGCTTACTGCTAAAACTGCTCCGACTCTTTTATCAGAATTTCCCTGGTTCTCGGGGTAAACTCAAGTAGAGGTTTGTGTCTGGACAGGGATCAATTTTAGGCTTAAAGTTTTCTAAAATTGTATTGTTCAATTGTCCATTTAACTGTTTTGTTGTGTTCTAAAGGATATTTGATCCTCCAAACTGCTTGTGTACAAACAGACCACGGGCTCCTGTGCTGGACTATGTCTTCATCTATTGTTATTGTAAAACCTATCAGGGAGGCATTAACAAACAATAACTGAGGCTGAACTCTTAGGCTATTATTTTCCTGATGATCAGGCGGTTCCCCATCTTGGTCATTTTGGTCTACATTGCTAGTTTTTTTTTTTAAATAGTTGCCCAAAGCAACTACTTACAAACATTCACAGCCAAACCAGACGGCTTATTGCACAACAGCTGTCAGTGGGCTGAGATCAATACGGTGCCTCATACATCTGACTGAGTCCCTGTTATTTTTAGACAGATTTCTTGGTCCATAAAGCCTCAGGGATCAAATATTGATTGAACTGAACTCCAGAGAGAAAATTGATACAACTCAGGGTATTTATTTTGTTATAGTTTTTCTTTTTTTTTTCCCATCAAGACAGCTCTTTTCATTAGATAACCTTTAGAGGAGTGTGATATCTCCCTCCTTAACCCTGAATAGTGACAGGTCCAGAAGCTGGACAGATGAACTGACTGACCGTGTGAAGGTTGGTGTGATCGATACACAATATTTCTATTTCTACATACTCTGTCACTTTACAGCACATTGCAAAGGCATTCACACCCCTTAACTGTTTGGCATTTTGAACTGTCTAAACCACAAACCTTAGCGTATTTCTTTAGGATTTTATGTAACAGGCCAACAAAGTAGTGTGAAAGGACAGTATGTCAGCATTCGGGCTGATGTAGATAAAAGAAAAATTGGCTACAGAAGAGTACATTTTCACTGAAAATCTTTTTATTATTTCACATATTTACAAGCAAAAGCTTGAATAGTTGAAAAGTCAAAAATTTGCAAGAATAAAAAAATTCACAATACTCAGTGATTGAAGGTGTACATTTACAATATCAAAGCTAGGATAATATCTGGCATTGAAAAGTCATAAATCTGTAAGGAAACAACTCGGACGTTTATTGAGATTATTGATTCAGACATTTGTGACTAAAGATTGAGGTCGTACCTAATACTCTGTCATACTTCCGTCCCTTTTTGTCGCAACGTTTGACTTATAAGCTCAGTTAATTTCAGTGGAGCTGCCAAAGCAAAAGCTTGAATAGTATATTTGCTGTGATAATATCCAGTCATAAGTGTTTTTAGGGGAGGTCTTAAATATTCCTGGATTTCAGCTGTTCACAGGCAGTTGTGGTCTCCATTGGATCTGGGTGTGTACATCCCATAGTTTTTGTTTTTAGAAAGACTGATAATAATGGTGCCAATATGCTTATGTCGTTTCACAGCAGAGTTTTGTTTCCAAGTTAAGCAGCTTACTGCTAAAACTGTTAATTAGATGCACATCTGTTTGGATTGTGAATTCCACCTTTCGGTTCTGTGGATTTTCTCAATCCGTTCCAACTCACAACAAGTTGGTGGTCTGTGTGACGTTACTGGACGGCATGAAGCTTCTCCACAGAAGCACCTCGACAGCTTTAACCTCATTATTGTTACAGAGGAAAAGAGAACCTGGGGAGACTTTAGAAGCAACATACGTACAGACAGTGATCAATGCTATTGCCATTAAATTAAAATGCGATAATATAATGTCTGATGCCAGAAATAACCTGAAGACTGCGTGTCTTTTCACATTGTTTTTTTTTTTCCCTCAATGCAGATCATCAGGATCCCAGAATAGCCAGCTGTGTCAGCTCGGCCATTGTGGACAGATATGTATTTATGAAGCCTTGGGGAAATATGTAAAATATGGTCTGGGCTTTGTGTTGGGGGTATATCAGGGATCTGAATATTTTACGCATGAATTAGTCGGCTATAAAAGGATTATGTTAATAAAGTCACAAGAGTATATTTAAATACAGAAAAAAAATCATGTCCTCTCTTCAGTCATTCTGTCGTATAAAGAACCTTTTATGACTTCTGAATGACATTTATATAGCAAGCGAGAGCTGTGAATGTTTACCTCTAACATTTCCACCATGCCTGAGCAGAGCTGCATGCTCTCAGCAGATAGATCCAGTCTGTCAGATAACGGCGGCTCTCTGCTCGGTGGGTTGGTGCTTTATGTAAGACGCCGGTTCACATGTCAATGATCAAAACAAGCTTCTAACTCCAGTGCTCTGCTACCAGGTTATTACAATTAACTAAAACTAACAAAGTAACACAAACTGAAACCGAGAAAACATTTTCGTTAACTGAAATAAGTAAAAATAGTAATTGATGAAGGAAAACTGTAACTAACTGTTAGGATCCCGGATTGTTTGGTTGGATTTTGTTTATTTCTGTCATGTTTTTGTTTTACTTTAGTTTGGTCCTTTCTAAGTGATTCTAGTTTATTATGTTCATTTCTTGTTTCTAGTCATTTCTTGCTCTCCAGTACAATTTGGTCCTTCAGTTCTGTGTTTGTATTTCTTTGGATTCATTGAATGTTTTCTGTCCTTATTTTTTTGTTCCTCATTTTTTCATTAAACATCTTTTCATCATCTACCCAACATCTCCGTCATTCTGCATTTGGTTCATCTACACGCCATGACACTAACTGGAACTATATCGTGTGTTTATACAACTAAAACATACTGAAGTTATAGACATAATATCCTTCATTTTTGTGTTCATGAATTTATTTATTTTTTCCCCCCACACAGTAAAACAGTTTACATCAGCTGTGGATACATTGCAGTTCTCCACTCTCCTCATGGTGGCGCTAACGCTAGTACACAAAATGGTGACAGCAGAAGTTGGGAACAAACTCCAGAGTCGGCTGGTTGTTCAAAAATAATTTAATGCATTTTTTGGAAAATAATATCTTCTGTTGAGTATTCATTACCAATCCATGCATAAATAATCCCAGTACAATACTTTGACCTTTTTGAATTCTGCACCTACAAGTATGGAGAAACTAAAACTACAACTGTAACAAATGAAACTAAGCAATATTTTAACTAATAATAACTAATAAAAATTAGCAAACACACTATAAAAATGAATTAAAATTCACTGAATTAGACAAAAAATAGTAAAATAAAACTAAACAAACTGAACTATTATTACCCTTATCGGTTACATATTATTACATCTACACTTTAACTTCAATAATTGTGTCTATATAAAACATAAAACACATAATTTATTAATTATTTTCAAAAACAAACAAAAAAATGACTCCATTGGCAGATTTAGGCTCAGTTTTGTTTTTACCAACATGTTTCTTCAGACTGTAGCATCGCAGCCAGAAACCGGCCGTGAATCTGATTCAGAGTCTGACTCAGATAAACATAGAGAGGGGGGGGAGCAGGTGGGCTTCCAACCTGAAACACTTAGAGCTCATCACCACAGATAAATCATCAAAATACCGGAGGACACATGCAAAATGCAAAACTTAACTCACAGCGTCTCAGTTGCACTCTGCGATCTCATGAATTAGAGAAGCTGTTGGGTTCTGGCCGTGTTTCCCCCCCTGATCTCTGACAGAGCCGGTGGCTGTCAGTGAGGCTGGTGAAGGGCTCCTCATGCCTCTCTGATGATCAGCGGGGTGTGGGAGGATTGTTCTAGTTACTCATCAGCTCATTTCCACTCCATTAGGTAAGGCAGAGAGCCTGCAAGTGAAACAGCGGAGCTCAAAGTGTTACGACAGAGCCAGTCTGAGACCAGGCAGGACGCGTAAATAAATGCAGTGTCACAGCGTTAGCCTCGCCGTTCCGCTGAGCCCCTCTGGGATTATTACCCGGATCACTCTACTGTTACCATTAGAGATATAAACATGGAGATTATTTTCAGAAAAGTGTTTGTATTCTCTAGCCTCTGTACTAGTTATTCCTTCCTAGTACCGCTTCACCTTGTGTCTTTGACCTGATGAGCTCCATGCCATTTTATTATATTTGTCAGCTATTTATTTCATTGGCTACAGCCTATATTTTGGGTCAGTCATGCTGAAACACCCAATGCAACATTATATTTCCTCCACCATGCTTGACTGTGGTTGAATATCTTTATTCAAAATGAAGGTTATCCCACTAAATGAGCTCATTTCTGTTTCATCTGAACATGAAGCAGAAGACCAGAAGTCGCCTTCGCCTGGTGAGATTTTTGCAAAGGGGCCTTTTGTTTGCCACCCTCTGTGTCTGCATGCATGGAGTCCAGCAGGATTCTGTCTGCCTGGAGATGTTGCCTCCAGCATGGAGGGCCTTGGTGCTGACACTTTCACCTCTCTTACTGCTTAACTCAATTAAAAAAATGCTTGTTTTATCCAAAAACAAGGGAAATTAAATGTTGTTGTAACTCATATAATCCAAACATTTTGAATAGAATAGGATAATGGTGCTGACTTGATGAAAACAGCTGTTCCCAGTTCAGCAGGATCATTTGGATTCTTCAGAACAGCAGGACTATTAGAGACCGTGGTGTAGTCCAATCCACTGGGCTGGTGCAGGTCTGGGTCTCTCTCTGGCAGGTGCTGCTCCCCCAGCTACAGCTCATTGAAGTGATGCCATTTAAATATCTTCGGCTTCATTTGATACATCCATGTGTGTTTTGTTTCTCCATAATGGTTCTTCTGTGAAGATGGCCAAAGTGTTTGGACTGTTGCTCTCACACTGTGTTGTGTGTACTGGTCCACACAATAAGCCTGTTGAAGTCACTTCTCTGGCTCTGTGGCCTACTTATGACCATGTTGTCGGAGTTTTAATGTTGGCTGATCGTCCTGATCAGCCAATAGCAAAAGACTTTTTAAACCTTGTAGACACTTTTAATCTTGTGTCTGGTCCCACAGAAGAAAGCGAACACACACTTGTTTGATTTTAAAGGTTTGTGACGCAACATTTTCTGATCATATTCCTGTTTTATTTGAGGTTACTCTCACCTGTAATGTAGTTAAACTTTGCACTGTTGCCTCACGCTGTCGCAAGATGTAACTTTTATTTAAAACAAGTTGGTTTTTTTTACATGTTTTCTTAAAATTATTCCTATGTTGTCACAATGTAAGACATAATCTGTGGAAAAAATGTTGTTGCTTTGCCATCTCTCAGTATTCCTGGTACTAACTGCAGAAGTACACAGCTCGGTCAGAAACAATCAATCAGAGCTGAGAGGAGGGCCTTATTGATGTCAATCACTCTCATGTACATGCTGCTCACATGCAACCACCCTGCTCTCTGCTGCGCTGCAGCTGGTTCATCCTATCAGAGTATGCTAGTTAGCATGGCCACGGATGACAGCAGTTTTCCTGTAATGGTTAGTTGCTTGTCTGCCATTAGCACATTAAGCAGCGCGTACCTGAGGATGATTGACCCTCCTGCTGCCTCTGATTGGTTGTTTTTGAACGGGAGCGTTGAATTTCTTTAGACAGGAGTTGCATTTGGAGGAGGTGCAGAAGCTGGATTTTTTTTTCACAGACTTCTCTCACACCATTCTGTCAACATGCTGGCAGTTTTAACAAATATGGAAAAGAAACATATTTTTGTAGAAGTTGCTGACTCTGCTGCTCAGGTCTCAGCTGCTTTCAGTCAGACACAACGGTGTCACTGAGAGCATGAAGAACGATGCAGAGGATCTCTCATTCCACCTGCCAGACACCGTGGCTCCACTAAAACACAGGAAGTTTACGACTAAATGCTGGTTGAATGACAACTCGGTTTGTCGCACGCTGGTGCCACACAGCTGAGAGAAAGTGGAAAGAAACAAACAGCAGGTTTCACTTAAAATTTGTAGGCACTGCTGGCGTTATCAGAAAACTTTGGAAGCTGCTGAAAGCAGTTGTTTTTCTGAAGTGATTCTGTCTGTCTTAAGCCTTGTGTTTTGTGTGCTTTGCCTCCATAATGTCCCACAGACTGTGTGAAGTCCTCCCCTACTGTGTGTTAAAATTTTCTTCATCTCTTTATTGATATGACTCCCTCTATCAGGACTTCAATCCTTTCAGCTCACGATTCTTCAGTCTCATAACCAGATATTGCTGTTCTTGCAAGCTTGAGGCCGATGTCTAATTGATTTCAAAATCCCTGAAAAAAAAAAACAACTAAGAGTTTATCTGGAAAAAGCATAAAGTTCTTGAGGTTTTCCAGTCTGGTTTTAAAGCCTTCCACAGAACTAAATCAGCTCTTTTAAGAGTCTTTAGTTCGATTTTTTTAGCAGTTGACTCCAGCTGTGTCAGTCTGTTATTCTTGTGCTTTTAGTTTTAGCTGCTACATTTGACACGGTGCACCATGGGCTTCCAGTTCCCCTCATCCTAGCACAAAACTTTTTTTTATCAAAAACCGTTGGCCTGTTTTCATTAAGCAAATTTATTTTCGTAATTTCAATTCGCGCACGTTTATGGAAACACATCCACTTTGAGTCAGCAGCTAATCTTTACCTTTGTGGCTGTATTTGTTCTTTATGTCTTCAGATTTCACTAAGCTCTGCTGTCTCACATCATTTTCCTCATTTCAGGCTCACTTCACTGGCTGCATAAACATTTTAGAGTCAGTTTTAGAATTATTTTATTTACTTTTAAATCCACCAATGGTCTCTCCTCACCCTTCCTCGGCCTTATAGATATTGAATAACAGTTGATTGATTCAGGACTATGTCTATTAACATTTATTATGGAGTTGTTGTTAGGCTTAGAGAGCAGAGGACATGGTGGGGATTAATCAGAGGCAGTCAGTCCTCTGGTTGGAGCCCCTCACAGCCCCTCCCATCTGAGGTTCTGTTGAGTCTAAAAACATGTCTATGGGTTTGTGCCTCGAGTGCAAAACTGTTTTTGTGACAAGCGAGGCCGTAACGTCACCTTGAGGGCCTGTGTGAGAGCCGGTGACATGGTGGAACTCAGTGTCGTATTAGAGGGGAACAACATTAATCATCCTGTTGTCCCTCTGTGTTACCAGGACATTGATTCTCATTTGTCATGCTGTTATGGCAACCAACAGGAAAAAAAAAAAAAAAAGAACAGGAAAAAACAAAAAGATCACAATTATTCATTTGTGACCTGCAGTGATCTGGATTTGTAGGTCTTTGTAAAGTTTGATCTTATTTAACTGATTTGATTTAGTTTCTGGTTTAGTTCATACATAGTTAGAATCCACCATTTATTCATTGACACATAGACTAACTCTGCTGTAGCTGCTGATACAACTATTTATCCCTAGCAAGGTCTTGATCAGAGTCAGATTGGACAAAATCAAGATTATTGACAAGAAAATCAGATCCAGTGTTTTCCTCCCTCTTGTGTTCAGCATTTTTCTTGGATTGATCCTCTTACTGAAGCTTCACCTGTTGTACAATACTCACAAATCTAGAGGCAGGAACTCTGGGTTAGCTTAATGACTTGATAGTGTACCGTCAATTTTACTCCAAATTGGTGCACCACTTTCACCATTCAATGCAAATGTAGATGGTGGCCAAATTCATTTTTGTTGCAGAACTTTTTAGGAGGATCCAGACGAAGCGTTCAGATGGTTGTCAGAACCCTTGGCAAAGATCGTTTCCAGTTCTGTGATAATACTGCATGTTAAACCTTTGGACATTAACAAAGAATTTAACATTTTTACGGACAGTAGCTGTGTTGCAGGCCTGTCTGCCTCTTTCATAGAGCTGCATGCTTTCCATTGAAAAGAGGATTTTGTTGGTCTCTCAGCTGTGTGTACATGTGTGTACTTTGTCAATTTTGTTGTAAAACAGGAATCCTGACAATCATATTTCATGTGTAGAAAGACCATACTTGTCAGACATTCAGACATTGACAGAAAAGAAGCGAATAGATGGAGAGATACCTGACGACAGGATTGCAGAATTTTTGGGAGCCACCAAAATAAAGTATTTCCTGTTTGCTTCAGCTCACCGACTCATTTAGAAAGAGGATCAGACTGCTGGCTCAAGGCTCCGACATGATGCTGCAGGAGGGCAGATAACTAAGGAGGAAGAGCTTTCTGATGAGTGGCTGTATGATTTCTCAGAGTCTTGTTTCTGTCGTGAGGGTCTGTAGCCCCCTGAGGTCATTAGTGTTTGTTTTTTGCATTGCATGCTGACTGCTCTCACCGGATCCTTCAGGGCAGCCTTCTTCAAACATTTACACATCCACATTTAATCAGCACTATTTAAAAGTCGGCTCTATTTTTAATTTATGTCAAAATGGGTCGAATCTTGTGTGAAAAGCTGGTCAATAATGCATGAAATGCTGCAGATCTGCGTCTGCAGTAAACAACAGCCTGTCCACAGTGATGGACAGAGACAGTCACATTCAGTGAGCGACAAAGTGCAAATATGCCATCTGTGTTGGTATGACGAGCGTGGAAACTGAGCTTCTGCTCGTATTTATTACTTCTTGTCCTTCAATTTGTCCTCTCCTTGGATCTTTTGGGCTCCCTCCCCCCTGCTCGCCTCCCACCATGTGAACCACATCTCCCTCAGGCTCAGGCGGACGCTTCGGTTCCCAACACACACACAAAACCTTCAGGATTCTCCAGCCGCTCTGATTGTCTGTGTCTTCCGCCGTGTCGAGGAGCTGCAGCCTCTTGGCCGACGGCATGCGGAAGCGACGACGTGGCGTTAAAGCGATGGCGGTCACCAGAATGCCGTCGCTGATCGGGCCGCTCCGTTTCAAGTGAGCCACGATGCGGTTTAATCCAAAACAGATTAAAAGCTCCACTATCAGGCTGTCCCAGTTCCACACTCACACAGCTGGAGTTATTTATATCTCTGTAGTCTTGCTCTACGACAACAACAAAAAAACGGCATTCTTGGGCTTTTGGCTATCTATAAATGCTTCTTGTGGTCTCATCAGAAAGCAAAGTAATAACTGGCTCAGATGTCTAAAGCCTAATCTTCTAATTATTCTGTTTTCAAAGTGGTAGAAACAATCTTTTTTGTTCAGATAATGAAGGACAGTTGTTTAAAGAAGCCAGTTGACTTCTTCAATCAGCTCAGTCTGTCATGTCGAAGGACGTAAGAGGAATCCGCAAAGACCAATTAGAAATAAATCAACCACTTTTCTTCAATGAATACGGAGCCCTCCAGGGGACATGGGGAATTTTTTTTCTTTTGCGTTCCCTCGCAAAACTTTTGCGTTCCCTCGCAATAATCTATTGATCAGTTCATGTGGCATAATTGAATACTGTGAGCCCTTCTTACAACGGCCACCGTACTTTCTGCCTTAATACAAGGTTATAAGGATTTTCCATGATATCTCCTTGTGAAATATCTGACATTTTATATCTTTTTCTTTAGGCACCACAAACCTACGATATAAACAGAAACTTTCCGTAAGTAGGAAAGAAATAAAAGTACAACCAAACTATTTGAACTATTTCTGAGTTGTTATCGCGGGTAATAAGTCATCTGACAGTTTTGACTGTGTCTGTTGTGCTGGTTGTCTGAATGGTTCTATCTCAACCTTAACAGACATGAAAATTCCCCATGTCCCCTCGATGGCTCTGTAAATGGACAAGAAACAAGATGAGCTCAGACTGTAAAAGCCAAATACGATCAAACTGGCAGCCAATCAGCAACTCATATGTCATTTCATACAGTATTTAAACAATGGAACAATTCTGATGAAAAGGAAGATGGTGATTTCTTTCAAACATCAGAATAAACTACTGCATGTCAACGTTGGCTGTTCAGCCTGAAGGGACATTTTTCATCCTTTCTGATTGCATTAGTCAACTCCTCATGACTAATGCAAGTCCAATCCAATTTATAATTTTTCATACTTTTAGCACCATGATTGGAACTGTTTCTAAAGACCATCAATAAATTCCTGCGAAAAAAAGCATCAAGCCACATGTTTGGCTTGATGATATTTAATTAGAACTAGGCTTGTGATTGGCTCCTTTAACGTTTAAGTGATTTCCAAATGACTGAAGGTAGATATGTGTGAAATGATTAACAAAAGCACCAGAATATTTCTCTATGTGGACATTTTGGATTAGACTAGGCCATTATATTATATGAGTATTGGAATTAAACCATTCCATGGTTGTTGCCATGTTGGAAGGTAAACTCTATCCCAGTTTCCAGGTGTTTTGGCATCTTTAGCAGCTGTTCTGTTTAGGATGTTCTGTTCTAGGGTCTGATCCTAAAACGTTCCAAATAAAAAGCGCTAAATTGCTCAAGCAAAATATAGATCTTTTTTTTAATTGCATGTTGTGGATGATCAACAAAGATTCCACCTGCAATTTATTACATGTGCAAAAGTGGTGCAAACTACCTTGTTTAAATGAGGATTTTGCATGTGGTACTGGATGACTTCTCTCCATCCAGTAGAAGCTACACCTGGTCTGGAACCTGATTGGTTGTTACTCCTATGAGGGCGTCAGCTGACACAATGCTGACATCACCTAATCCTTCTGCTTCTCCTGCTTTTTACTTTTTACTTTGAAGAACATCAAAATAATCCTATATCAGTTTATCAGTATCTGTCTTCTCAAACCTCCAGTCAGACTTGGCAGATGGCCGCTTGAACTGAGCCTGGTTCTGGTTCTGTCTGAGGTTTCTTCCTGTTAAAAGAGAGTTATTCCTCTCCACTGTCGCTACATGCATGCTTGGTATGAGGGATTGCTGTAAAGTCAAATGGAAATTATTGTCACGGCATGTTTGTCCAGGATGAGTGAATGCTGTGGACACTGTGGTGGTGCAGGGGGTAAAGTGGGACCCATACGGACGCCTCAGTCCTCGCTGTTATGGTTTTGAGTCAAGGCTCGAAACACAACATGTCTTCCCTCTCTCTCACAACCCACTTTCCTGTCTCACCTCTATCAAATAAAGACAACTAGAGCCAATAAAGTCTAAAAGAAAAAAAAAAAAAAAGGCAGTGAGTCAACACCATCTGCTGGGTTTTGTTAGATAGAAACTTTTCAAACTAAATTGAATTAATTTGAGCAATCTGTACCATTTGACAACTAGGGTTAATAGGAATTGGGAGAAAAAATTGCTGGGACAGTTTTTGTCTCTTTGCTCTGTGTTGGTTTTCTGGTCTCTGGTTTCTATGCTGTTCGGTTTTATAACATGGCACAATTTTTAAGTTAGTCGAGGTGTTTTTGTTTTTAGCTTAATGTCATAAAGAATGTCCATAGGCCAGTCGCATTCATCTGTTCCACTCATACATTTTTCCATGCCACCTGTCTTTCAAATGTTCTAAATATAGACGCAAAAACAGCACCTGCAATCTGATTCAGTGTGAAAAATTACATTGTGGGTTGTAAATCTTTACATCTGCATGTCTCCATCCAGTATTTTGAGATTTGTGATGATCAGAAAGCACAAAAATACTGGTTGTGCCTGTTTTGGACCTGGTCATATAGACGCAAACCTTTTAAAGATCAGGCCTCAAAGTGTTTTGCATGTAGGCTAAAATGTTCAGCTTCAGTATAATTTGACCAGAGCTCCCTTCTTTACAGGTTTTCTGTGTTGCCTGCACGACTGCAGCAGAAGAGAATCAGGATAGAATGAAGCTGCAGAGTAGAGATAGTAACTGGCAGGTGAGACGTGGAAACTTGAAACCAATCTGAGCAGAACACAGAGAAACATGAAGGAGACAATAAACCATGAATAAGGCAATCTGATTAAGTTAGTGAAAACCTGTAATCAGATTTAATCAGATTAAAATGATGTGCAAATTCTGGTATGTTAAAGATTAAAATAAAATGAATACAAATAGGTTATTAACTAACTGTTAAGGCAGAAGAAACACCTTTCTAAATCTAATTTTTCTCATAATGTGAAACATTTGAATCCGAAACTTACAGTCTTCAGTTTATATGTAGAAGCAAATTACTTTCTATGACAATATTGATATCTTGAATTGTGAATCCAATGTGGCCGAGCAGGCAGAAAATGATATCAGCAAAATGAAGCTTGCTCCAAACAAAGAAAGCTCATTTTAACATGAACTCTGTCTCTGGTGCATTTTTTTGGTGAAAACATGCTGGATGTTCATTCAGTGAATTTGAATTTGAGTCGCTGGAAAATATTGTAATTAGGTCAAAGTAGCGTCACTTCAAAGTAAAATTATTCACATCAAAGTAAAAGCTGCTGCTGCAAAGCTATTTTTAGAACGTTTCTTTTAAAGAGTTACTCAAGTAAATGTTACCACCCACTTCCATTGGTACATGACGCAATGGGAACAAGTTCAAGGGGGATGAATACTTTTTCACAGCACTGTACTTATGTTTTTCCTGAACACACTTGTTCTGACAGGTTACCACTGAAACAGGAGCAGCAGCTTCGTAAGGTCATTTAAAGTCACGACTAATAGGAAAAACCTAAATACCAAAGGCCACTGTCTGCAGGGGGAGGCAACATTTCAGAGCAGCAGGGATCTCTGTCCACCTGCATGTCAGAAAAACATCCATGTTTCCAGTAAAATTACACTTTTGACCTCACATTTTTATTGGATGATGGATTTTTTTTATTTAAAGATCTGGTATCTTTAGAGGTCCTTATTTCCAGCTACATTATCAATATCAGTGTCAGAGTGATTACAAAGGATCTATAAACTGAAAGGTTGACATGCAGTCCAGGACGCTGCGTCCCTCTGGTCCTTTCTCAGGTCTCTGCCATTTGCTTTGACGTTCACTTTCTGACATTTTGCTATTTTCTCCACCTCTTGTCCGCTTTTCATATTTCTATGAAGTTTAAAATTTTTGAGACAAAGATACCGATAGCTAAACAGTTCAGCTGCTGGCTTGATGTCGGAAAGGATTCAAAAAGTTACAGAACGGTGACTATATCCACTTTCAGCATATTTTATTTTTTTCTGTTTCAGTGATGAGACAAGGAAATAAGAGAGCTGATAAAGTAAGAACATTTGTATTGGTTTTTCTCTACTTTGACAAAGCTCTGTGGCAGTAATTGTCATTTTGTTGGAGAGCTGATTTATTTCTCTTTAAATGGTCCCACATTTGAAGAGTAGAGCATGTGTCGATGTCAAACAGTTTGTCCCACTATTGACTCCAGTTGGTGTTGTTTGTTTGACTGGATGATGGAAGTCTGAAGAATCAAGACATATTGGTGATTTAACAGTCTTCATTGAGCAGAGAGGAGCCTCAGTGGTGCTTAAGCAGTTTGGCAAAGGCAGAGCGGTTTCTCTAAGTTGTTCATGGTTGCTGCCCAAATCCTCAGCTCTCTCAAAAACTGTGGCACCATTTAGAGGGAAATCAACCAGCTCTCCAACGACATAAGAGTGGTAAAAAGGGTCATGTCATGGAATGAAAATGTCCTCACTTTTTCTGCTCAGCATACAGCGTTGTGAAAAAGTGTTTGACCCCTTTGATAATTTAATTTGTGTTAAATTGTGCTGAATGTTCTGGATAAATCACATAAAATGAACCTCACAGTGCTGCCTGCTTTATGCAGCGGATCAATCGTCTAATTTGTTTTATGCACATTCAAGATGAGTTGATTGATTCCACATCACGGTCACACTGATACAGAATGTCTATCGTCCTATTCTCATTCTTATTAATCAGTGATGTGCATCGCGGTGCAGTTGTTTGAGCCTTAAAGGTTTAAATCACGGCTCTGGCCTTACTGCATGTTCTACCCATACATACCCGGGTTGTCACTGGTCACTCACAAAGGTCAAAAACATGCACTCAATACTTAATTAGGTTTTCTAAATTGCCCTTAGGTATGAGTGTATGAATGCCTGGCTGTGTGTTTCTCTGTTGCTGTGTGACCCGACTCTACTGCCACTCTGCAAAGATTAAGGAGCTGTTGAAAATGGATGGATAGATAATAGGAAATTGTAGGAACAGTGTTTTGTCAATGTGGTTGAAATGTTAGTCCAGGAATTCTGAAAATGAATAAAGGCTCAATATGCCTGAAGTGGGGGTGTCCACACTTGGTCCTTAATGTCCGTATGCAGGTTTTAGTTCTGTTCCTGATACCGCCTCAGCATGTCATTTACAAATGTGCGTGAAACTCAATATTCAGTCAATATTCTGCTAATGAAAAAAAAACATAATTTTGCAATTGCGGTGTTTCCTTTAAATAAAAAAAATGTAATTAAAATGACACATGAATAAGTTTGTTAACGTGATAAGTCATTAGAATCGCTCCATGATCCTCAAACTACTTCCTGTCATCTTCTTCTTCATGGTTTGCATCTGGTTGTTCATGGACTCACATCACATGTGAGTCATGTGATGTGAAAAAACTGTTTCCATTGCAGTTTTGCAAAGTAAATCAACTTCAATATGGCTGAAAAAAAACCCACCTCATCCTGGCACCAAAAGTTTTTATTGAAAACAAGAATTTTTCAAAATTGTCATATTTCCATTTAGCAAATTTATTTTTGAAATGTCAAATTGCGCAATCATATAGTCAATGGAAACACAGATAATGTTCTGCAGAGGCCTCGTTAGTAGGCATTTTGAGACAGAGAGAGAAGGACGACATGCAGCATGCTGGACTTTGAGGGCAGACTTTGTACACTCCTGACCTAATGTGTCTTATATGATGCTAACATTCACCTTTATGAACAGAAGAATTGGATTCATTATTACTTTGATTCCTGTTTTTAGAGCAGCTGACAGAACTCCCACCTGCAGCTAGAAACATCTGCTGACCCGTGAAGGCCGCTGTGATTCACCACAGCCACCGCTGAGACGTTTCTGCTGCATGGAGTTTGTCACTGTGTCCATATGCAAACAGTCACAGTAAATATTTGTAGGCCAAACTTATTTCTGCACTTGTGTTATTCATCGGTGCAGCGTGTTCAGGAGTGAGCACAATGAATTTCACAGCTCGTCACCTCCAGAGAGCCGTGCAGCTCTTTGACTCCACTCTAACTCTGCCCTGCTCTGTTTACAGGAAACTACACTGAGATGCATGAATCATAGCACACAGTGCTGTTCTGTGTTGTACTGCTCATCCATGCATTTTCTAAGAGTGAGCCAAGTGGGATATCCCATGCGAAGCGCTCTTGTGGCTTTCATTTGGTAGCGCACGATCCTGTCCTGTCACAGCTGCAAAGTGGAAGAATGCAGTTGTCCTGGTTGTAAAATAGGTTCATAAAAATAATACAGATACCCCTCAATATACTAAGCACAAGGAAACTCATAGCACTGTGTGAATGCAGTGGATTGGTTGAGTATCCAGAATCACAGGTGTGTGGCTTAATAACTGGACGAAAACCTGAAGCTCACAGTCATTTGAGTTAACACTGAAGCTCAGAGTTTTCTGTCACTGACTTTTCTCCAGTCATTGAAAAGAACATTTTTGATTTTTGCGATCCAGAGTATTTGTCACAATCTGCGCTTCAGTTCCTTATGAAAAAAAAACCTCAGGGTTCTTATGGGCATCAGTAGCCGTGTTTCCATAAACCACACATAGTGTTGCGCAAACTGAACTTATGAAAATACATTTGCTTAAAGGAAACATGGCAATTTTAAAATGTTTTTGCACTGGGATGAAGTGGTTTTCCAGCCGTATCAAAATAGATGTATTTTGTAAAACTGCAACGGAAATGAGTCATATGATCAACAGAGTTCATTTTTAATAATTTAACTCTTAGTGTTGGTAAGTGTTAAATGATTAACTCCAGACAGATTTAGTACTTGACAGAGTTAAGGTACCAACTCTCCAAAAAGATTCAAACTCTCTCTCTCTGGTTTGGACCCATGTAGACACTTTAAACGTGTTGAAATCAAACCTGAGTGATAATTTGGGCATGCTGGGTTTTCTGTGCATGGTACGACACCAACACATTCAGATTCTGTGCATCCAGCAGTAACTGACACTCAATAGGGAGACACATGCCTAAAACAGCACATTTAAAAATCTATTTTTATAAAAAGCTCCAAACCATAGTCACCACTCAGACTCAATGTCTGTATGCCTAATTTCAGATCAGTCCTATTGTGTGGCATCAAGTCTGCACAGTTCAGATCCTCCAGGTGACTGAACATGTTCAAGTAAACAGGATTGTGTGTACATGCTGTGTGCAGGAACTACAGCGCGGCAGATAGCAGGATTTCTGATGAATGTTATATGGGGTGGGTGGAAGCGAGTGAGTCAAAGCGGAGGAGCAGCAACACCTGGGAGTGTGTCTCATTCTTTGGCAGCTCCGTCCCTCGGGGGCCACAGCGAATGACAGAAAAAATCGAAAATGCAGCGACAGACAGAGCTCTACACACACGGAGGATGGCAGCAGCAATGGTGACAATCAACTGATTGCATTCATGCATATGTACAACGCTAGGGTAACAAGTTCCTGTGACAGGAAGTAATTAGGTGAACCTCATCATTCAAAAGCTCATAGAACCAATCTGAGCTGTAGTAACTGTCGTTTTCTCTCTGCCTTTATTAGTCTTTATGCTGTGCTCTTTTGGACATTTGGCTCTCTCATAGAATGATGTTTCAGTTCTCCGTAGGTGTCCAATATATAAACCTTTACAGGGTTGTCACAATACTAAAATTTCAAACTTGAAACTGATACTAACAAAGATATTCAATAACTTTTTTAATGGTATTGACAAACCATGGGAAATGGTATATCAATGCCATTTCCCCTGGCTCCAGGAAATCTTCAGGAAGGCACAGGGTTCTTTCTAGCTAAGACCAAAACTTAATAGTAATCAATTATGAATGCATGATAAACTTTTTCACTTCCGATACCGATATTTGAGATTTAATATCGGTCGACACCAATCTGATACAGGAAAGCGGTACTGAATTGACTTAAAATGTTTCTTTTTTTTGAACACAGACACACATCTACTGAGTTACAAATTCATTTTGTTTTTAACTCTGCACCAGTACAGCGCACTTAACTACACCAATAGCTACACAAGTTTGGTCAACCAGGTTGAGGTTCAGGCGGCTTGTCGCCTGCTGATTCCACTCAGCCTCTTCACACAGCATCAAATCAAAGTAAAGGTTTAAACTCACTGAGAGATTTCATCAGTATCTCCTCAGCACTAACTCTCCTCCATGTAGGGTAAGACCGGCCACGAAGCTCAGATGCATCGTGGCTGTCTTCTTAGTCTCCCACAGAGCATGAAGCCCTGCCGGGTCCAGAGAGTAGCCAGGTTCTTCTGTCAGGATTTGAGGGATGAAAAGACCCAGACAAAGAGATCTTCATGAAGTAACAGACTAATAACAACACTGGCAGACCAGATCACCTGAATGAGGTGAGGTGCATGAGGGTAGAATCCAGCACAGAACCCAGGAACTGGCAGGTGTGAATACACAATCTGTGTTTCCATTGCAAATGTGCAGAGATCTTCATTTGTATTCTGCTAATGTTGCAAAATCACAATTTTGCTATTATGATGTTACCATTAATTAAGAAATGAAATTAAAACCACACATGTTTAAGCTTGTTCATGCTACAAGTCATTAAAAGTGACGGCTATAAACAGCTACATGAGATGTATTCATAATTTAATCATGGCGCTAGCGCTCATCATCAATCAGCCAATCAGAGGAGACGTCTGCGTTTTATTCAGGCATTGGAGCATCAAGCTCCTTATACAGTATATATGTAGCCAAAGATGCAGAAAAAACGTTGCAAACGCAAACAATAACATTTAAGTCTGTAATGCATACAATAAGACCAGAAAGAGTAAATGTACCTCTGACTTTTGATACATATAAATTGATCACAGATAGATTTGTTTGCTCCCTATGGAACCAAATGAAATTCCCTCTATATGGAAATGTGTTGCCGGATTGGAGGGTTTGCTCTGCGATCAGGAAAACAACCACAGGATCGTCTCCAACTCGTCTCTTCTGATCAGGTTTTCAGCAACCCATGTAACTGAAATCGCCTTTAGATTGAAAGCATTTCTGTGAACCTCTTCTCACAGATGTTAGCATGAATATTTCTATTTTCTGTGCCTTTGGGCGTTTTTCTTTCATGTCTTTATCCTTGGCAGCCACTTGTCCTCTCTGTCTGCCTCAGACATGTCCGTGCACGTTTCTGCAGGAGCTGATTTGGGATTACGGTTGGAAAAATTGTTGCCTCAAAAGTTCTTGAAATACTTTTGCTGACAGTCAAAGACTCTTTGCTGACCAAAAACAAACCAAAGTCCACAAACACCAGCTAAAATTCCAAGTTTCTGGGGTTTAAAGAAAAGAGACCACAATAAAGTACATACAGACCCAAGCTGACAAGACACAAGCAGAAATGGTCAAGATAATTACAGCAGTGACCAAAGGGAGGAGTGAAGTACAAGGACATCAGAATAATGCAGAAAATTTGTCATTTTCTCATCAGTTCTCCCCAGCAGCTGAATAGAGGCTTTATTTGACAGACATTTGTAATAATTTTCTTCCGTGACATTTGCTCTTTGGAGACTGTCTTCCTGTCCATTCATCTTTGGTCTTTCTTGTCGTCTCTTTGGTGTTTTTTTTTCTTTCGGTTTGAATGTCGCTGCCTGGGCAGCAGACTCCCTGAATTTTCTGCAGCTCTGAAGTAAGCGGACTCCCAGGGCTCTTTTTAGATTTCCTGTCAAAGCGACAGGCAGTGCTCACTGTGATGGTTCAGCAGACGCACACTCAGATCAAGTCTTTCTTGCTTCATCTACAAACAGAGTATCCCTGGTGATCCGAGCTGCATAATGTGCCATTAAACCAACAATGCTGTATATTAATGAGTGTCTGTGGGGGCTGCAGAGCGGCTCTGCTGAGAGAGAACTAAAACAGGCAGAAGAGAAGAAGAACAGCATGAGCTAAAATATTCAGTCCCTCATCTCCACTGATCATCTTCACCTTCTCCCACCTGGTGAGCCGTCCTCGTTACTCTGCATTGTTTTTCTGTTTTGTTGCAGGAAACTGCTGATGAGGAGCCGATCCACCAGGATGCTAACAGAGAGGATACAGCAGGACAACTTCTACATTTGAATTTTCGCTTGTGTCGGACACGCTTCTGAAGCTCCATCAGACGCTCCTGAATCCTGCTCATGACCCGTGCTTCCTCTCTGCTTCCTCCTCCTCTTCTCTCCTTGTCCTCCTGTCATCTCCGTTCTGATCCCCTGTAGGAGTACAGCCACAGCCCCAGGCCTCCGAGTTGACCCCACCAACCCATCCCATCCCATCCGCTTCCCTCCCCGTCTTCCATCCACCTGCCATGTCTAACGACACAACCTTCTTGGAGGCCACTGATTGGTTAGACACCTCCCAGTGCCCGCCCTCAGTAGGCGGTGCTACGTTCTTGATTGTTGCATACAGTGCAGTGATTGCAATCGGGTTGCTGGGCAACGCAGGCCTTGTATTTATCATCACCCGGCAACAGGAGTTGCGCAATGTCACCAACATCCTGATCGCCAACCTGTCGTGCTCGGACATCCTGATGTGCGTGGTGTGCCTGCCGGTCACTGTCATCTACACGCTGATGGACCACTGGGTGCTGGGAGAGGCCCTGTGTAAGGTCAGCGGGTCACACCTGATGGGAAGATGGATGCAGCACTGCCTTCCAAAAGTTTTCATAACCTTTGACCTTTTTCACATTTTGTCACATCAGAACAACAAATTTCAGTACGTTTTGTTAAGATTTGATGTTACAGACCGACACAAAGTGGTGTGTAGTTGTAAAGAAGTAGGAACATATCCCATGAGGACTAATGTCTCAGCAAGATCTAGAGAAACCCATCCATGTGTTTATCTTTAGTCGCATTGTCTGCTGGCTAGTGCTTTACAGACTGTGAAGTTGGAGCCATCATTCCAGCCATTGCAGAACCTCCCATCACCATTTGCTATTTTATTCGTACACATAATTCAGTGGATGGACAAACTGTCTAATAGAGAAAATCCCCACTATGTCAAACTGCCACATCTGGTTCCCCCGTCAATAATCACAGTTTTCCCACCTCTTCAAAACAATGAAGCAAACACAGAGAAACACAGTTTGCTATATATAGATTCACAAAACACAAAATTCCACCTATATGCAGATTTTGTTTTAGAAATGAATGATTATCACTGAATGCCTTAACTAGACACGTGTTTGTTCTGACCTTGTCCAGGTGACGCCCTTTGTCCAGTGCATGTCTGTGACCGTGTCCATCTTCTCCCTCGTGCTCATCGCTCTGGAGCGCCACCAGCTGATCCTCCACCCCACCGGCTGGACCCCCGCGGCCGGGCACTCCTACCTTGCAGTGGGGCTCACGTGGCTGGTCGGCTGCTTCATCTCGCTGCCCTTCCTGTCCTTCAACATCCTCACTAATGACCCCTTCCAGAACATCAGCCTGCCCTCCAACCCGTTCAGGTGAGGCTGAAGGTTTTGCCACAGACGGATCTTATTGTGAGATTAGATAAATGTGCATGAATGGAATCGACACAAATGTTCAACACACAGCAGCAGTGAGGCTTTAAAAAGAGCTGTTTCATTTTACATGGAGAAGAACACTAACAGGCCACTTGGTCATTTTGGCCAACTTATGCAGGTGAAAAGCAGGTAGAGAGAGCTTAAAAGAAACTGTTTGTTTTTGCTTTGACTAAATGTGTTTTCAGTCTTAAGTCCCAAGACACTTTTAAGTGTCTAACTGATTCCTTCATCCCAGTTTGACTCAGAATCTGGGTTAACCACAGTTTGTCATGCCCATTTTTTATTTCTCAATAATTTTTGAAAAAAACATTTATCATTTTCCTTCCATTACAAAATTATGTTCTATTGTTGGCCACATGCAATTAAAATAATTACATACACAAATATAAAAATACAAATGTATGAATAGTTTTGCAAGGCAAGACCTGATGTTGATGCTAAATGGATATTGGTAAGCACAGGGCTGGAGCATCATCCTGTCTTCAGCAGTTTTCCTGGGGCATGCATCATTACCTGGCATAATGTGAACAAGCTGGAATGGAGGAGGAAGGAAAAGGAGCCTGCAGAGGCCATTTTTATGCTCATTAGACTATGCAGTGCAACACTAGTGATGCTTTCCCCATGAAATGATGTTTGCTCATGCCCCTGATGCAAACTAAGAACACGTTTCAGAATTTGAGGATACCTCCTGGCACACACAACCAGTGAGAATTACCATGGGGAGTGAAGAATGGGCATGAAGTAATAATTATAGCAGTGGCAGTCAGAAACTCAACTTAATCAGACCAGGAAATAGCAATTCAAACGAACTCAGGCATTAAGAAAACTTTCAGTAACATTTCTCTTCTGTGGTTATTGAGTTGTGTTGAGAATGAGCACAGAGAGCCATGCTGGCTGGTTGAATAAATACGGGTTAAAGCTGTGCTCCCTACATATGGCTCACACAGTAAGATTTTTATTCTGATTTCAGCCCCAATTTTACCCTTCCAACAATTTTGCAGAGGCAGTATTATTTATTATCCAGGCACTTAGTGGTATTTTATAGCACAATTAAGTAACTATGTTAAGTTCAGTTGTTGTAAAAATGCTGCATGTGTCAAATATGACTAATTCAACATCTAGAAATTGGGCCTCTGTCTCTTTAAATATTCCTGCTTTTTCTAAACTCCACCTTCAGCAAGTCATCACAACATGGCTCCTCTATTATTGGATTGGTTGTTTTGCAAACAGCAGTCAGTGGTGTGTCCGGTAGCATCGCGCCCAATTTCCCAAGATGCATTTTCTTTCAAATATTTTAAATATGAAAAAATTCTTCAACAGGTGGATATAGAAAATATTTAATATGTCTGTGATTAGGTGAATCTGGAAATTCTGAAGCGTGAATACGCAGCTTAATCATGTTAGCTTGCACAACTCCAAGGGTTTCTGATAACTTCACTTCAGTACTAAATCTGGACTAACCTTTAAGCCTTGCCACAAAATCACCTTTTCTTAAAGTTTATATTTTTAAATATATGTTTTTATTTTTTTCCTAACATGTCTAAGGGACCATTTGATCTGCATGGAGTTGTGGCCGTCAGACAAACATCGCCTTGCCTACACAACCTCGTTGCTGATCTTCCAGTACTGCGTGCCTCTCCTTTTGGTGCTGCTCTGCTACCTGAGGATCTTCATCCGCCTGAGACGCCGCAGGTCACACAGCTACACTCTCCCTCATGCACTTCAAAAGTCTTCTCACCACAGGTGTCTTTCAACCCACTGCTTTGACACCACGTTTTTGTTCTCAGTCGACACTAAATTGTCTCATGTTGTTGCGTAATCCTGCCTGAGGTGAAGCCTCAGCAGTGAACATTGTGGTAATCGGTACATTCTGTACTGTGCAGGGACATGCTGGAGCGCAGCAGGAGAACCCGAGGAGCCCAGAGGATCAATGTCATGCTGCTAGCCATCGTCATCGCGTTTGCGCTCTGCTGGCTCCCTCTGAATGTCTTCAACACTCTGTTTGACTGGCATCACCAGGCCCTGCCAAAATGTCAGCATGATGCTGTCTTCTCCGCTTGCCATCTTACAGCCATGGCCTCCACGTGCATCAACCCCGTGGTGTACGGCTTCCTCAACAGCAACTTCCAGCGGGAGCTGAGGACGACGCTGCAGCGCTGCCAGTGTGGCACCCGGGCAGGCGAGAGCTATGAGAGCTTCCCTTTGTCTACGGTGGGCAGCGAGGGCATAACAAAGGCCACTTCGCTCAACAGGATGGGGTCAGTGTGTGTCCCCTCACCCAGACCTGAGATCAGCTCAGCTCTGCTATCCAAAACATTACCGGCTAACTTGTAACAATACGGACCGAAGAACTCTGACAAGATCCGAAGTGTGGAGTGGTTGTTAGAACGTCAGTTGTGTGTAACTGATAAAGATCAACTGTGAGCCAGTCCAACACTGTCCTCACTTGGACCTGGCTGAAAATGGTGTAATGCTATTTCAAGCTAATGTTTGACAGCGTATTGTTCTTGTTGTGGCTGATCATCTTCTAAAAAGTTTGAAGACTGTGGATGTAACTTGGAAGTCCGGAACGCCAAAACTGAGGAAGTTAAAGGACCTGAACTGTTCTGGTGTAAACCATGCAACGCTCCTGGAAAGGTTCAATTTTCCAGTTATCACCATTGTGACAGATCAACCTCATACCAGACATTTTAACGTCGGAGCCCCTACACACTGCAGGATACCAACACTGTGTTGTTGTTAACAAAAATGTTTTTGGTAAAAAACACATTTTACTGTTTACACACATGAACAAAATTGTTGGTACCCCACAATCACCACTGGAATAACCTGAAACTGACAAAAGTAATGAATAATAATTTTCTGAAAATTAAACGACAAAAATCAGGATTTGCTTCTGAACTGTGATTCAACAGAATCATTTTGAAAATAAACTAATGAAATCACAATGAACCACAGGCAGCAAAGGAGAGATTTGTCCCAGGAGATTAGAAAGAAAACATGTTAAAGGTAAAGGCTTTGAGAGCATCTCTAAGCAGCTTGATGCTCCTGTGACTGAGGGTAATTGATGACAGGTTGAAGAGCAGGAGAATACAAATAGAAACCAAAGAGCTCAGAACAACCTCCAAGGAAATTAAAGGTAGACTCCATGGTCAAGGTCCATCAATGTTGGATTGAACAATACAACTCGTCTGAGCCAAAGTGGACTTCATGGGAGAAGTCACTGTTAAAAGCAAATCACCCAAAAGCGAGACTGGAATTTCCTACTTGCATATTGACAAGCCACAGATCTTCTGGAAAAATGTCCTTTGGACAAACGAGACAATACTGGAGGCTTTTATCAAGGCGCATCAGCTCTGCATGCAGAGACCAAAACTGATTCATACCAAAAAAAAACATACTATGAAACATGGAAGAGGCTCAGTACTGATCAGGGGCAGCTTTCCTACATCTATCAGTGGGTTCAGGGTACGATGAGATCTTGAGACTATCAAGGCATTTTGGACAAAAATTGACAACCTTGTCAGAAAACTTGGTGTCAGTTGCAGGTCCTGGGCCTTCCAACAGGACAACGACCCAAACACAGCTAGAAACACCTAAGAATGGCTAACAACGAAATATCGCACTATTCTGAACTGGTCCGTTTCAAATGGCTGGTACCAGTCGTTCATTAACAGAGGGGTACCAACAAGTTTGTCCACGTGAGTAATAGATGAATATGTTTGCAAGTGCGGAGGCTTTGTTTATCATCGTTCATTCTTTAAAATATCTTTTTTTTTTGTGTGGCCTTTTTTTGAAAGTTATCTGACAGAAAGAGGGCAGAGAGAAGCAGGGAGAGATGAGAGGAGAATTTGAGATGACCATGTTGAGATCTCTTGCCTCTGTATACTTTTGCGTTGTTGTAGTGGCAAATGTTTTTTTTTTTTATATGTGGAAAGGAATGCTAAGTAAGCTTTTTCAGAAAAAATGCTAAAAGGAAAAAACAGCTAGAAATCGGTTACAGTATTCTTTCTCTGCAGAAAATAATAAATTATGTCACTGATCAAACTCATTATGTCGGTTCAATGCGTGTTATAATTATACAGAACAGGTAATCTGTTTATCATTATCTACACCAGCATAGGGGACATAGGGAAAGAATACCATACCAGTACAAATATGATAAAGTGCCATAAATTTGTTTTATCTACTTTGCAATTCCCTCATTCAGACGTTGCAGCACCAACCATAATGTGTCATCTGGTCCTGTTTGGACACATGAAATGTTCTCAATAATTCCAGAATATCATATTGTCACTTTCCTAAAATGTCTTTTTTTTGGCCAAAAGATGATTTAGACAAAAATAAAAAATCACTTTTGGAAAAAACTAAAAGACGTAAGACATTATTTCAGGAAGGTGACATTATCGCTTCTGTTGAATTTACATAATTAAGGTTATCGAGTTTTGTAGCCTACATTACTCTAGAGAAATGTGATATAGGTAAATCTAAGTGATGTTAGTTTTTAATATAATATAGGTGATTGAATGTATTAATAATTTAACTCTAACATTATCAGATCTGCTGATGGCGTTGACCTCCCACTGGTGTGAAGTAGCTTTGTTTTTAAAGGTAAAGTGAACAGTTGTAAGGCTCGTCTGTTTCTACCTGTGTTATCCAGGTACAACGTTATAGATTTATTGTACAACTTGTCTGTACTGGGACAAGTTGTACAATAAATCTTCAAAATAATGACAAGCCTAGTATGAACTTTGAAACACTTAAGCTCACTAGTATTTATTTGAATGCAGTGGTAGAAATCTAGTCACCATCACTGTACTATAACTTCACATTGTAGAAGCTATTAGTGATCATCTACTGAGTTCTGAATGAGCTGCATGGACCAGTTTGATACTTGAGTCATTCAAGTGGCTAAATTTTAAATAGAACATGTCTGTGATGATACATATGACTTATGATGATACATATGGCTGTTACTGACACTCTTTAGTCCTACTTTGTCTCCATGACGTAAAACCTTGTAGGGTTGTTTTAAATGTTAAGTTAGCTACAATGCTGAGGTTTAAGCACCTTCCTTATCTGTGAATTTCCCATTTTGGTAGGCAAACACATAAAGGTACTTCAAAGTGCTAGACATATACCAGCTTAGGGCATAATGTAAATTTCTGAGCCATTCAATACAAACTATGTCCATGAGTGGTGAATTGAGGGCTCATGGATATCTCCCACACATTTTGCTACCTCTGACCTTTAGCCTCTAGTCAGTTTGAAGAACAAAAATATGTAAATTTTTAAAGCAACATTAAAATTCAATGACAGCCATCAAGGCTTTCTCATCAAGGCTACTTATCTGATACAACCAGATAAGTAAAACAGCTTCATCACTCCCTCTCTGTTTGTGCTGAGAAAACAATATTTACCCCTTTAAATATTTCTTCTCTTTCTGCATCTTTCATTGCACCTGCAACAAAAGGCGTGGTCGTCAGGGGGCTGGTGCCTAGCTCCAAAAGCAGTTTACATCTGTGTAACCTGCGTGGTGTAACACAGGTTACATTGAGTTACCTGTGTTAACACAGGCCAAGATCATCAAACTAATTTTGCAATTAGTCTAAAAAGCTCTGAGTAAAGACACACAGCCATCTTCAAATGATAGTTGCCTTTAAAAGCTACGCTGGCCCTATGTGTATACATAGTTCCACTTCCTGCCCCCCTCCATTTTTAATATATTCACTCTGATCAACCATAATATCTACAGATCATCAGCTGAAGCGTTATGCAACAAGATAAGCATGATACAGCAAATCCATCACTGAATGGCTCAAAGGAATGAAATGAAGTACTGTATATATATATACACATACATTTATAAGTAAGGATACCACATATGAACTACTATGCTCATTCATTCATTCAGAAGTGCCATTGTCCTGAGCTGAACACAGCTGTTAAATAATCCTACTAGACCAACTGAGCTCGTTTCAAGAAGGTTTTTAGATTTTATACTTCAGATAAATGATGTAATAATGAAACTTCATTGCTCCACTAAATACTGTCTTCAGAAATATGCTAATGCAATTCATTTTCTAAATAACTGCAAGCTAACACACAGGATCAAACACATTTTGTGTTAATGGTGAAGAAAACCCTTTTAGAGAGTTACTAAAGTAATATTGATTTATAAGGGAGCTGAACATGTTAGAGAATGTGTCGATAGCTTAACAAGTTGAATCTATTTCTAAAGAAAGAACAAAATGGCTGCAGAGTGAATAAGCAAATGAATGTCATTGTAAGATATGATTATGAAATCTGTACAATATTCAGAAGTTTTGTTTTCTAGGTGTTTGATCTGAGCCGTCTCTTAGTTCTTCTTCATTGTATTTTGTCATGCTGTGATTTTTGTATGTTTGTCATAGATGCTATATTACTGTACATGAACTTATGTGTGATTTTATCTGTGAAGAAAAGAATCCAAATAAACTACTTTCACAAAAAAAATTAGTTTTAATTTGAGTTGTGATCTAATTTGCTGTGATGTCCTTGTATGGGTGGATTACTTGGGTTTTAGTCAATAGATTTCATCCTGAAGGCTCCTTCAGCCTCACCCTGTAATAGACAGAGGGTGATGGATAAAAAGCTTTGCTACGCAGATCATTTACACATGTTTTTGACAAAAAAGAAAGACAGCATTGCAAGCGCTCTAACCTGAGATTCCAGTCTTGTCATGAAAGATTTTTGCAAACCAAATCACAGGGAATTTAAATCATTTCATATAAATGAAATCAATAGAATAACAAGCTTTCACTAAACAAGAAAACCCCGGAAAATGGTTGATGTGGACGCGACAGATTAGTGAGTGAAAGTCCTGAAACTAGTGACAGCCATGACGTCCAGTGAAAGGTTTATTAAAGAATGTGTTTCTTTTTGAGGTTATTTTTTAAACACTAAAGACAACATGGAATCTTTTGTGTGTTTTTATACTTGTCTACTCATCATAAAATGATTTTAGAGCCAAATAAACACCAGATCACCTTCGTTATGCACTGATTTTTAAAATTCTTGAAGTAAAAGAGATGACTCTTTTCCTACATGACTGTATAATATCAGTTTTTCAGTTATCGTCACCATTTCCTGCTGTTCTATTATATCAGTTTGACTTTACATGTTCAGCTTGACTTCTACATGAAATGCAGTAGATGTGGCTTCAAAAGTCATTTTTCGTCTTCCCACAAACCAGATGACAACACTTCTACAAAATGTATTGACAGATGTATTAACAGGTTGTTGGTAAAACCTTTGGATTCAGGATGTGAGAGAAGACGACTGTCTAAGATGATCCAGGAGCTGCAGCGATGTTGCTTTGCTTCCCATTTTTCCGCTCAGCTACAAGCAGACACAGAAAGGAAGAAAGTCTTCTTTAAGTCATGTTCTCGTCCTCTGAAATGAATCCTAAAGCTGCACCAGTCAAACTTGCCCTGCTTTCTTCTCTGTTTATTCGTATTACAAAGTAAACTCATGCTAATTTATGCAGTGTGACTCACCCATGCACACGCTCAGCAAATCCCTGTGCAGATCAGGGTTTCTGCGATGTTCCAGGCTAACTGCCGGTTGTGTGCCGTGTTAAATTTTCTGTCCTGGCAACCAGACAGCAGCGGTGTTCTCAGGGACTTTAAAAGCTGTTGGGAAAAAATCTTATCTCTGTGTTCTTGTTATGGTAAATCATGTTATGGTAGTTCTAACTGACGAAAAACAAGAGAAAGTTGCTCTGAATTAACTTTAAACAAAGATAAAAAGCCGCATGTCTTTATATTCAGTGTATGTAAACTTCTGGTTTCAACTATATAAAGCTGAACTGAGAGTGAAAAGCAGAGGGCTCATTTCTGCCTCCAAAGGGAAAAAATGTATTCTACTGAACCCTTTATTTAAAATGTAACAGTGAACACTGTCATGCATTACTTAGAGTTATTGTTTTTATTAGAGGTATGTATTATTTATGAGTCTGTCTGGCTGAAATGCTAAATACTGAAATATTTGCATTATGTACACAACTTAGTATTCTTAAAACAGACAGAAGTACATTTGATTTGCTAGTGTGCATAAAGTCTACACATTTAAACACTCAGAGTTTTATTCAAGCAGCTAAATGATTCCTTATGAGATATTCAGGGGAAAGCATTTCGTTTGCCAGTGCTGAGTGGAACATGCTTACGCTGTGTCTTCAGTGGACCAGTAATCATCTGCTTTGTCTTGGCTGTTTAGAGCCAGATTGCTGTCTGTACCAACCTTAAGGTGATCAATTTTTTTTGAACAATAACAATGTTTGTTGTTAAGCCGTTGCTAAGAGACGAACGTGTTTTCTACGTGTTTTCTGGTAACAAATT